>JABFEB020000001.1:46513837-46526246 GCA_019775895.2 Stomatorhinus ivindoensis | reverse complement strand
ACGGGCTTATCAGGGTAACTTGTCGGATTTAAGGTACCACAGTTTAAATGGACTTCATATTCGTTCCCGTACATTTTGCCCAGACTACCTTAAATTCAACAAGCCCCTATGAACCCCACTGACCTGTAGCAATGTATCTGAACAAAGCAACTGAATTCAATCTTTAAGAGGTTTGCCAATACCTTTGTCTATATATATATATATATATATATATATATATATATATATATCCATCCTGCCACTGTATGATGTGTCACTGTATATTGTTGGTCTGACAGTAAAGCCTCACTTGACTTGACACTGTGGATATTCAACTACAACGATCATGGCACTTTTAGTGATCAGTTTGGACATATAATGTTTATGAAGAAAACAGGACTACTGATTGCTGCAATGGAATGTGGTTCGCAATGTCACTTTTGGGTTATGTGCCACTATCAAAAGTGAAATGTGGCATTGCATTAAATTGCAAATATACTTTTTCAAAAACAAACAAAAACAGATCAGTTATAGGGAAAGCAGATCAATTATACTACTTTTCATAGCTTTGAGTTTGAAATCTGACTTGTTGTAGCTTCCAGATTGTTTTTCAACTCATGGCTGGTTTGAAATAAATCAGCCCCCCCCCCCATTATTTATAAAATTGGCATTTTTGAATTTTAGCTGGTGGGAATTATTTTTCAACGAGGCCAGGAGAAATGCAAAAATACCTAGAAAAGCATCACATGCACTGCCATGATCATTGTTTCAATAATCTTAAAAAAACAAACACAATTTATAAGCATTTCTTCAGCAAAATCTCTGAGATTCAGTTCCAGACTTTGCCATATTGATTAGCAATTAATTCATATATGGAGGCTAATTATTAAAACAACATGGGTTTTCAGCTTATCTGTAAGGATTAGTCCAAATATCCTGACATTTCTACATAGCCTGTTTCAGGTAATTATAGTCACTGCAGCCAGAGCAACACTAACAAATTGATTTGGATTTTGAAAGTCGTTATCAGTCTCTTATAAACCAGGAGGTAGCTGGGGGTGGGCAGGTGGGCCACTTGAGCAATATTTTGAGCCGAAAGAGAAACAAAAGGTAATTAAAAACAGCGCAACATTATGGAGCCACAAATCTGGTGCTGGCCAATCAATTTGGCCGGATTTTATAAAGTTGCCCATTCAAAGGCGGGGTGCATATATTTTGCTGAGTGGGACCCCTGATTTTACCAGGGCCCTAGGCTATATCCTAGGACAGTGTTTCTCAACCTATTCCCCAGGGACTCCTAGACAGCTCGCTATTTTGCTCTGTCCCAGTTTCCAACACAACTTTACTAGGTATTCTGTGTTTTTGATTGGCTGGGAGCTGGGAGGGAGCAAAAATGTGGATTAGACCCTAAAGACTGGGTTGCCCTAAGCATTTATCCACCCCTGCATACTGTATAACAGACAGTATCCTAGATAGTTTACCGACTTCTTATCCTCATTATCTCTAATCTTTTAGCTTGTTTTTTGTGCCATAACACATATACTACTAAACACAATGGCTGGCAAGTGTTTCCGCACTGCTACATCCATTGCTGTGTTAAAACCAGCACCAAGCAATGGCCTTTTACATTGTATATATGTAGTAGATGCTTTTATTCAAAGTGACGTTTGTTTATTTGTTTGTTTGTTTGTTTGTTTGTTTGTGTGGAGCAATTGGGGCTAGGAGCCCGATCATGAAATCACTCTGCCGGCCTTGGGATTTGAATAAGGCAGCTCAATAACCTGCTGGGCTTCACACATTTATGTTTGAATGTTCTCTCACCAAAAGAAATGTGGTTCAGCTGAATCGTTGGATCCTATTCGTGCCAACCCTCGCGTACAGATTCTTGTTCTCCGTGACCCTGTTCGGCTATTGAGATTGAAATGATTAGATCAATTCATTGGTCAGATTGTGAAAGCGAACATATCTCGCACCTCACTGCCACAGACAGTCAAAAACAGTCAAGTCATTGTCACATTATGTGCTCAATGTATCATTGAGAACCACCCATTAATAAAGTGTACAGAATTATATACAGAATTAAATACAGAATTAAAATACATTTGTAAAATGTATTTCAGGACTCAGTGCTTTGGTAGCAAATATTGACTTACAATTCAAGTAGCTGTGATTTGTTTTGCATGTATAATTCAGGGCTGAATGATTAAACCTTGCTACTCTATACTTTCAGAGATGTTAATGAACACATACAGTAAATGCTTGCACTGCATGGAAACATAATCATTTTGACTTGTATGCTTTTTTTTGAATGAACTGAAGGGCAACAATGGAAACCTGCTTTCTCCGAGACGTTCATTTCTGGGGGCAGTTAATGATATGAAAGGACAGTGTAGAAAATCTAAGCCTTTGATCAGGCACAACAGCGCTGCTCTCACAGGCTGAAGAACTGAATTGTCTGATTTCTTTTTCCTGGTCTTGTTTGAGGGAATGATTCAGTGTTAGACTTAGGCAAAGATGCGGAAAAACATACTTGATTGATACTGGACTGGAACTAAATATGAACTAAGAAAACAAATGAATTCCAAAGACCCAGAAGCATCATATACCATCTTTGGATTGAAATTATTTGTATCACAACAATAGTTTAGATGATAATCCTATACTAATTATACTATGGTTTAGTAGTGTGTTGATGAGAGTATGTTTACCTTTCATTTTGTTTTATATTGACTGGAGTAATGAGTAGTCAAAGTACTCCTTATGTTTTTGAGGGTTGGAATTATATGGAAAAAAGGGGATTATGTAAATAAAGTCGTTACTTTTAAATAATGAGTGTGTACAGCTGTTGTGGCCAGTAGTTTGCGATTGGGCTTTTAGAGTAGCTGTGTGTTACATATAATGACATACTGTATATGCCTGATGATTCAGCTTCTGATCATGTGAAATGTAATGTGAGGCTCAAAGGCTTTTAGAGTAAAATGGACAGGTGACCACCAGATGAATCCCTCAGTGGAGGGCACCTTGTTGCCCGTAAGACACATTTCAGCAAATTTTCAGACCATTTCTAAGCCACTGATTTCTGTGTGGGCTCTGGAGGAAAAGTGAACTGATTCAATTAAGACAACATTTAGTGGAATCAGGTGATTTGCTACCCGGATGAGGCTTCATAGCCTTCAGACAGTTTGGCCCTTTGGGTTCTAAAAAGTTTAGCCCTGTCCTAGATTTATGTCTATCGATTTGTGTAGGCATACTTTTGAAGGGAGTTAAGGTTTAGGTCTCTAGCCATCTCTTCCGGGAACCAAAGTGGGTTTTATAAGATAGATATGCACCCAAAATTGTGATCATTTTGAGTGTTGAATTGACTTGACCAGTAAAATGGACCAAGCATTGCCTACCATATCTCCATGAGGTTTACCTCAGAGCCTGAGTGGAAGCTGTGTGATGCTACTGCTGAGGATCTGGGCACAGTATGCTCTTTTCGTCGAGAGTGCTGGAGATTTTCAATCTCTAAATTTTTCCACCTCTATCACTCCAATTTCATTTTAGCATAACCCTTTGAAATGAACTTTGCCAAAGGTCTATATATTGTTGCAGCGTTCGGCCTGAAAATCTGTGTATTTTTTTTAATTGGGGAAGAAATATTTCCATAAAAAATACTGCCAGCATCTCTTGATTGGCAACTAATGCATTTTCAAAATAAAACTACTAATCTGTACAAGTTGTGGAACAAGATATTTCGATTAGTTACATATACGGTTTTTAAAGGAAAAACAAAAGCAAATGTGGGAGTCCTACACACAATGTGTGACTGCTTAGCTATTAAAATTTCTGATAATGCACAGTGTTCCACACTTCTGCACCTTTTATCTGGGAAAACAGCCAAAAATGTTAGGAAAGGCTAAAAGTACAGCATCCTTGCTTCACCTATTTTGTATACGTGCTGTTTTTATCAGCCTTTTATTACACAATACAGTAAACTCTTCTCCAACGCCTCTTCTTCCAGTATGTATCCTGGCTGCAGTAACTACTTGCCTTTTGTTGATCTTACATCAGGAAATGCACTTTTGAACTTGACAAAACTTTTTTATCCTTGCCGCTTGAAAACTCGGGCTGCTTTTCTGAGTGCTGCGGATTCACTACTACATTGGCGGGACTTTTCGTCTCAACCCCATGCCTGGAGAAGATCGCTTAACCTGAATGTCCCCAGATCACCTCGTTTTATAACTACATAAAGTCACAAATCGCTGAAGGACCCTGTGAGATTTGCTGCTATGTGTGTTGCACGACAACCAAAGTTGTTTTTCAGCAACTTGCAGAATGTTGTCGAGACCAGTGGTTTTCAAGAGTTTTGTCTAGAGAACCCCTGCAATTAAATTTGACGAATTGGCGGGGAGATTGAATACATTTTGCCAAGTGGGGAGGAATGTCCCAGAGAATAATTTTAGTATGCTGGGAAAACTGTCATGATACCCACAATTTGAGATCAACTGGTCTAATCCACATTAAAGTAACATTGTTTTTTTCCTGCACCATCTCTGCTGTTCTGTTTTATGGGCATTTCCTTTCACTAGAACCTAATTTGGTCTAAAACTGCATATTTAGTTGGCTTTTGTTCTGAGGTTATCATCTGTGTTCCTAGTTTATTTGCTTGTTTGTATAAATTTTTTGCTCAGTGATTGTCTCGCATAACAAGCTGTACTTGAATGCTGTCCACAAAACTTATAATCTGCTCAAATAAAAATTATTTTGGTTTAAAGATGTATACAGAATGACTTTAATAATTTCTGTTAGGTCATTTTGTATTTTCTGCTTAAGATATGTAAACAATGCAAGCATTCCTAAATAAATGTCATTTTGTAATTAAGCATCTGTGTAAGTATTTAGGTGTCTGTGTAAGTGAGGGGTGAGCCTCTGTAAATGGCTGGAATGTTTGTGATTTTGAATAAGAGTTCTTGGTTTTTATTTTAACCCTAACCCTTTGGTGTGTGATAATGTAATGGTCTATCGCAGTTCATGAAAGACACTGACTTTAATTAAAGATCTAAGAGCATCGAAGATGATTAACTTTCCCTGATGCACATAATGTCGCCTATCATTTGTCGCCTCCATTGAAGCACCTGGGATGGCCTTAGACTGCAAGGGCTTTGCCTGCTGCGGCTGCTTTTGAAGTTTAATTGCATGCAGTCATGCTTTGTTAGAAGTGTTACAGAGCTGAGGTGTATGCTGTGTTTTCAAAGCCGGGTTAGAATGTCATCTAAGTTACAAGAACAGGTTGGTAAGTATGATTTATATTTTATGGAAAACACTGGAAATTATGTACAGCCTTAATGTAACCAGAGTCTGTATGAATCATGAATAATGACATAATTGGATACAAATTCAGTCAAAGGATAGACAGTTAGAAGACTGAGAAATGGATGGATGGATAAGTGGATTAACAGCGGGCGCATGAATCAAGTTCATGACTGTCGGGTCACGGAAGGATGATGACCTGCCCTACTATCGTCACGTTACCCTACTGTAAGGGACAGTCTTCGCTGAAGTGGTTTCAGAAGCATCTTATTTAAAAGCCGCCTTTACCTAGTCCTGTCTGATTTGTTCCTCAGAGTATCTGTAAATATGTCACATCTGTTTATCTTCTCCTGCTATCCAGCACTGGCTGGATGAAAAACACATATCAAGGCTATTTTATTACCATGCTTTTCAAACTTTATCATCCTGGCAACTTTTTCTGTTTTTTTTTTGGCACTCCACGTCAGGCAATGCAGCACTCATACTAATGACCTTCAGGGTTTGTGCAGCGAACAAAAAAAATCCTGCTTTAATGTAGATGCAGAGCAGCTTCTCCAGTCTGACCTCGAGGCTCCCTAGATGAGTAATTGGCATCTGCCTTCTTTTCTCTGATTAGCAACATGGATCCGGCCCGTTTCCATTTCCAGGGCCATTGCTTAGGTTCTAGAAACCTCCAGGCCACCAGCCCCTTACTGGTTTTTAACATAGATCTTGCCCCAGCTGCATGTATGCGCTGATTTTCCAGGGAAAAAAGCAGCAAGCCACATTTTCTGGTAAATTAAAAGTGCTATACCCCTTCAAATACCACAGTACCACAACCCACCTATCTCTCTTATGTATCTACAGACCAGACAAGTACGGCTGTGAGTAATATGTGTATATATGAAAAACAGAGCAAACTAATTATTTTAACTTTCAATGTAATGTTTAATGCTAATACAAATGACTGATATGAATGATAATCACTTGACTCTTCTACTTCTTAAATATACATTATCTTAAATATATCATCATACACCATGAGCAAACTAGCGTGCTAATCTGCTCTAATTCTAATTACTCTGAATTACCTAATATACACTGGAAAATTACCATCTTCATGGGTACAAGCACCAGCTGGCTCAAATGCAACACGGTTTATCTCTTACTTGAGTGCCCCTCAGGTCATTTAATTACTGTTTTTGTAGCTTCTTAAAATAATTACATGCAATAATGTTATGGAGTTCCATTTGTGAAAGATTATGGATTGTTCATATGATTTCTAAGATCTCAGATATTCTAAGCAATATGTTTAATCTTAGCCTGCAGGGTAAACTTTTGAAATTGTGGCTGGTCAAATGCAAAAAGCATAGTTAAGATTTTAACTTTTTCAACTTCTTTTATTGCAAAACAATAACAATATGTAGCCTTAAATATAATGCTGTTTGGCAACCTGACAGATCACTTAAGTGGCTAAAAATCACTCCAATTGGGAATGACAGGTGAAAAAGAACATGCTATCTATTATCTATGAATATTTAGCGTTAGGATTTCCAGCTAATTAGCTCATTAACCTGTTTTTTAGGCTGAAAGGGAGTGATATATGAATGACATGTTATCATCCTCTTGCCAAACCTGCTGTGTATCTGTTGATTGTTCTTTGTATTAGACCCTGGAAGTATTTAGCAGGAATTATCTATCTGATATGTATCTATTGATTGCTGAGGCCATTGTAGCTAAGTAACTAGTTTGATTATTGTGATGTGTGATGTTGCAACTACATATTGTAAGGTGTTACTTCCAATTATTGTGTTTTCCTATCTGTTTTGGTCAACATTAAGGAAACCTTGGCATACCGTATTGGTTTTGATTCACTTGAGAGTCTTACACAAAGAAAAATAACTTGAAACTCTGACATACACAGACCTATTCATTGTCACTACAACCCCATTTATCACTGCCTCAAAATTGGATTTATCATTGTCTATGGCTTAAATGAACACATATACAGTACACCAGATACCGCTGATACTGGTATAGTTTAATACGTGCAGTGCAATCAACAGGTATGAAGTTATGAAAAACATTAAAGTGCTTAGAGATCAGAAAGAGAATCTAGTCTTTGCAGCAAAGCACCCACAGAATATATTGCCGTTGATCTGTCATTGTCGGTTGTCAGAAATGTTTATAGACACAAGTACCTATGAAATCCATTACTTTTCAGAGTGTAAAACCAACTATACACTGTGTACACTATTTAAAGGAGAACAGTTTTCTAATAGCCATAGTTATTAGTGGGAAATATCCTTTGCTACATCTGTCATCTTTGTGTTTTGCAGCGTATGGCAATATGCATCTCTGTGTATCCAAGTAATTTGGTTTCAGAACTGATTCCAGTGTCTGCGTGGCATGTAATTTGAAATATGCATTCACGAAAGTAGGACCGAAGAGAAGAGGCTGTGTGCAGGAAGAGCTGAACAGAAATGCAATGTTCTCGCTGGTTTTTCAGATGTATGCTTTGGTAAATAGAAGTGTAATGAACAAATCCGAGACTTTGTCATGCAGGGCAACATTCCCATTTCCAGTTCAGCGGGTATCCATGGAAACCATAATGCTACAGGTTCTGCCAGATTGTAGGTGGTAATTACTTCAAACCAGTGCATACTTTTACCAAATTAACCTTTTCTAAACCTTGCACTATATTAATACTTTGTTTTGTCCCTATTAGTTTAACTCGGCAAGGTCACTAATCGCTAATGAGATCAGGAAAAAGGTTACCAAAGGGTTCAGCAGTTTCCCGTTCTCACGTTTGTTTCTCCAGCGAAAGTGTCATTTGAACATATTTTTATTAACCAGAAAAGCTGTAATGCTGATGGAGTTGAGAAACTTTTAGTGGTATTTAATATTGGCCAAATGACTGTCAACACAAATAGGACATATTTTCCCAGAAATCCATTCATTTTGAGTCTACCTTGGGTTGAGTAGCCTAATGGAAACTGTCACACTGCATTTACATCCACTTAGCGGTGTTGTAAAGTGCTCACTGAATGCGATTTTCAGCACTTGTTATTTAGGGGGACATAAGTCATGGTAATTGATTTTACTTTGGATTTTACCAGTTTATCGGGACTACTGGTTCAGATTTATTTGAGGCAAATTAATTTCCTGATATTAGCTGTTGCACATATTCTTGGAATGGGGAATGTTTTTTTGTTTTATTTTTTTGAATACAACTACAAAGTACCATTCACTGGAACGTGCTGCCATAGAATATTCCAGCAAGTCACGATGTCTGTTTGAAGCCCTTCTGAGCAATGTGGCGGCGGCTATTGGCAGATATGCATTTTCCAGGTGGAAATCTAATGGAGTCCCAAACATTTGGGATATTAATGATGATTGACAAAGGGATGATTTAATGACTTTTCGGCAAAGAACTTTATCAAGAAAAATGAGAAAGTTCTGTAGCCGTGACATAGCACTAAAATTGTGATGCCTTAACAGTTTAGTGTTACTGGAGTCGAAACCATAATGTTGTAGGTTCAAGGCCCACATTGGCAGCAGCATCTATGTTGTATTGACAGATACAGGTCAAGACATTGTCCTGCCGAACAATATTTACTGTCTATGCATTAGTCAGTCTGATACAGCTGTTGTTTTTGTGTTTGTGGTCAATAACTCGTATTCCTTCTCTCTCAAAATATACTAATTAATACTTTTGGACCTCGCAAAGTCAAGCTGTACCATGATTAACTTTTCAGGTAGCCAGATGCTGAATATGATGTTTGTATCTCAACAGCAGCCGTTCTTTGAGTACTTCCAAAGCTTTGGGGTCACACTGGGCTGGAGCTTGGTTTGGGGCTGTTTTGTGTTCCTCATTGGTTTGGATTTACTGTCATCTTGCCAAGGCTGATTGGTGCTCTGAATTTGACTGGACGTACCGCGTTTAACCAAGTGGCTCTTGGAAATCGGGGGCTTTTCCCCAGCATTCCATAACCTTTCAAAATACAGTATGAAAATACTGTACTATAGCAGTAACATACAGAGTTTTTTGTATACATATTTGATTTATTCATTTAATAAGATCCTAATAAAGACATGGTTGTCATTAACTGCTATGAGCTTATTAAAGAAACACATCATGTTTTTGCTTGTTCGGATTTAATTAGATTCAAATCTAACAGCGCCAGCATGTTCGCTTTTGTCCCAAATGCACCATTTGGATGGCGGCTCCAGTTTCATTTGCCTTGCCTTTGTGCATCTTTATTTGTGACCCTAAAGCTATTTGTGAAACACCGGAGTCAAAAGGGGATTTAATTTGCTGAAATAACTCGCTAATAGAGTTTAATGAGCTGTGGTTTGGCATGATGATGTCTTCTGATGGCTGCTTGCAAAGCGGTGACCCCTCCCCCCGTACCCTGAACTCCTATGTGAATCTCCCAGGATGCTAGGTACTGATCCGAGAGAGGAAAACAATTGGGTGCAACATTGGGGAATTAATCTGAAATCATCATGTGCATTAGACTATGGTTGCAAAATGGGAGATTGTAATGTTAGCAATGCAGGCCACGAAAAGGTTTAGGGGCAACCATATTATCTACAAGCTTGGACGCTATTATCACTGGGAGATGAACAAGGGTTAGGTGATGCTTCAGTTGTTTTCATTTTTAATCTGTACAGTATGTTTGTATTTGTGCGTAATAAATGTACGTAATGGAAATATGCAATCATAATGTGAATGTGCTCACGGCTTTAGCCAAATCCTCTGGTCAGAGAAGATGTCAAAAGTCAAAAGTCTGCTGAATCAGTTTTGCAATGCTGGTGGAGAAGTTTAAATGAAGCTGATTGAAACATTGATTTGTTTCAAATAGACTTTTTGTTATGTGATTTTAATATTGCTATTTGGAGCATTTTGACGATAATCATTGTAATTGTTTTTTTTTTTCCTAGCAGTGGCGTTAGATTAATTATTTGATGAATGATTCACTTCATTACATATTTAAATTAATGTCTGTGGTTGTCCATGATTTTTTTGACTCATTATAATGTGCCATACTTTATTTGTTAGGTGAACAAAAGCCTTTCTCATGTTCCCTTTATTTAACATCAAAATATCATTAGTTTTTACGAAGAATGAAGTGTTTGTGTAGAGGTGCTCAAAATTAATGCTTGATAATGTCTCAGTTATCTAAACATAGCTTATTTCATTGTATCAGTATCCAGACAGATCTTACCACAGTGCTTAATTCCTTAATAAATAAATCGATGATAAATCCATCCCCTAATAATTTAACTCAGTGATTTAAAAGCTTAACATTTTTTTCACAGTCATAATACACCTGGCATGGGTAGTCACAGATGACCTATCTACGCAAGTCTCCAACGACTAGTAAAATGTCAAAGCTATCATCTTGTTCTAACCTCAGAAGTGTAAGACAAGCTTACAGTATAAGACAAGCGTGCAATATTAGCGGTGTGTGGTATGAGCAAGGGAGCCAGGTCGATAAGCCTAATCTCTGACTTGTTTTCGCCGAAACACCCATCTAGCCAGGATGCTGATAATAACAGATATTGCAGCTAGGTTGCACCCTGTAATTCCACTTGATGGAGGCTAATGACGTTGAGAGACTCCATCAGTGACATCTCAGTGTTAGCTTTATGGATCCTGTCTGCATCAGCGCACCATTATAGCCCGGCTGTCATCATTAACGTGGTCCTGGAGATGGACAACGGGCGTGCCCCATCCAAACACATCAGCCCGCCTGAATTATTTAGCCCTTGGTCTCCTCAGGATGTTTGGAAAATTGAACAAGGGGAGTTTATGTTATGAGGAAGGGAGCATCTGGGTGGACCTCAGGAGCCTCTTCCGCCTGAGTAAATAGTTTAAGGACACCGTCATGCCAGCTACTCAACAGGCTGTGTCTTGTTATTAAAAGCATTAGGGGGAGAGATAGGGGGGCGTGCGGGTCAGAGGAAGGTTAGGGACATCTGTATGCAGAGCTTAACCTCTTTACAAGGACGGAGATCAGGCCTGAGCATCGAAAACACACAGCGACACAAAGAGGCGACGCAAAAAAGGCTGCGGGATAGACAGCGGGTCTCAAAACAGGCGATTCTTCAGAGGAATTCATCTAGATCTGCATGGCTCATGAATGGGAAACACGTCCCGCTGTCTTAGGAAAAATAGGAATTATATATATATATATACCGTGATGTCGTGCATTTGCTTTCTGGACATCAGGAACCACATTTAATTTTTGAAAGGCAACACCTAGAGAAAATCTTTCAGTGTAGGAAATACTTTGAGTATTGAAGTAAGGGTTGTGCAAGGAAAAATATTTTGGCGGTTTTCCAAAGGTGTAATATGGCAGGAATTTGTGCCTGATTTGGGTTAGGAGCGACCCAGGCTAGTTTCACTTCCCAAGGATCTACAAGAAGCTCCCATTAACACGGACCATACAAAGCTGGTTTGCAGCCAGCAGTGCCTGGCGTGGGCGTACAGGGGCCAGGATTATGGGCGCTGCATGCTGCGGAAAAAGCATGGTTTATAGCCAAGGTGCAGGTCCTCTCGTAAATTTCACTGCTGACCTAATAGAAGAGTTGGATACCGACAATGACCTTAAACAGCTAAACCGTTTATCTAGTAAACTGGGGAAATATGTTGATGTCATCTTGAGCTGCAGAGATACTGTACAATGTGAAATCTGAGGAGAACACCAATTAGCTTAAAAGACCAAAATGTTCAAAATTGCGATGTTCAAATTCCTCATATCTCTGGAAGCTGACCAGTTATATTTCCTACTGTGGCGTTTAACAGATTTTGGGTGTTAGAAAGCCATCTGTAAGTTGCTAAATAAAAAATTACGAAAATACTGCTTAGAAAAATGAGTCGTATCAAAATGGCTTCCAGTGGCACCAATTTGATATACAAAAGGAGGGAAAAACCTGAAACCTGAAGGAGAGATCTGAAGGCTGCAACACATACAGTTTAGTCTCCAAATGAGATTGTGTCTGTACCTCTCCATACATCACCCAGATGGCTGCAACCATGACAGTAAGCAACCTGGCATCTGCATCAGCTTCCAATAAAAAGCTGTCCTGACCCCTGTCACCTTGATTCGCATTTACACAGTGCGCAGGTGGGGGGGGGGGGGGGGGGCGG
>JABFEB020000001.1:46494874-46513827 GCA_019775895.2 Stomatorhinus ivindoensis | reverse complement strand
CACCGGAGCGGCCGCTTGTCATCACCCCGCTGTAATCGCTGTCTTATTTATGGTTCCTCCCTACAGCCTCAATTGATGGCTGATTTCTCATCAGTTTCACTGTCACGTAATGATTTTTTTTCTCGCTCGTTTTGTTAATAATCTGGCTTTTGCTGTTGAAATAAACCTACCGGTGAAATTACAGACTTCGCATTTCTTTATTAATTGGTCAACTTAAGGATTCAGCACGGGGTCAAATAATTATTTCCCTCACTGTATGCAAATTAAGAGTAACATAATAAACACTAAGAAGGATTTCTTCTGTTTTCCATAAGGTTGTTGATATCTTGTCGGAGGTCTAGAAGAAGACCACTTCAGGTCCCAGACCACTTTTCAGGGACACCCCAGCCATTCCATGTACTCATTCACCACCATCTAAGATTCACCACCTGCTCAGCTAATTCACTTAATTAGTTAAATAATTCAATGAGGTATTGATTAGCCAAACAAGAGATTGTGAAACACATCATACTGAGGTGACTTGCTGGGACGTTCTGAAATGGCTGACACAGTTTGACTGACATAATATCATAATTTTATATCAACATAAAGCATCATTCGAGCATCATTTTATTTAACTGCCCAAGACTTCTGCACAGTACTGTATACCTCAACTTCCGGGCCAAACTGTGTATCTCAATTATGAGACATGAGCCTCAACATCTTAAATATGCAGCGAGACGGAGGTAGAGATGGAGAGATACATTATTCAGCCTATGTTTACACGTGATTTATTATTGTGGCTGGACTAATAATTTAATGCTTGTGCACATATATCAGCTTTAAAGTATTTCTGCCATGTTGTCATGTGCGAATGACACATAATTGATCATGGAAGTTGACGGTTTGGCCCTGGGGAGAGAAGTACTTTAAGGTCTTGCTTATAAAAACATTAATCACAGGACATTGCTCTGAAACAGAGATGTAAAGTGTCAGGTTTCACCTCCCAAAGCCTTCATTGCAGGTTATGTTCTATTATTATCATGACTCTGAGAAGCTGGCAAGTTTAAAAAAAGAAAAACGTCGTACTGAGGTTAATTATTAGCTCACGCTGTGCGTGTTATCATTTACAAGCTATGCTGGTAAATCACCCTTCCTGCATTCTGTAATAACGGCAGCCTGATGCGTACCACAGCGGCTGCGTTCATCTTTTACCCATCAGGGGTGATTTACCGGGTTCTGATCCAGCAAGTCAGTGTGAGGCGACGCCGTCCTCCTAGACGATGACTGTAGAGTTGATCATGAGATGAAGGCTGCTGAAATGGAACAACGACCGTGTTGCCATAGAAGCCGGGTCAAACAGTGTCTGGAGGTTAAGAGCCTTGCTCAAGGGCCCAATGGGGAAACCACTGTGCTGGCCACGGGACTTGAACCAATAACCTTTTGGTTACAAGAAGTCCAGCCAAACCTGCTGAACCACACATCACCCCCAGCAAACATGTTAAAATCACACAGCACTGGCATTAATGCCCCCCCCCCCCCATATCAGAGTCCCAGGCCCTGAGCTGGAGGGTCCCTTAAGTGCTCGTCCCCACCCTGCGGCTTCATTACTTGCCACAAACCCTTTTTATAAGGCACCCCCTGACGCCTCAGGTCCTTCATAAAGCAATCAAACGCGGTCGGATTTCAGGATGAGCCGTCGGCTATCAGATGCAGCCTCCCTGACTAAAACCAGATTCATTTTCCTTCTCGTAGTGGATCATAAACAGGTGAAAATTGAAATGTGCATTAAATCAGGCGCAGGGAAAGGAGTCCGTCGATATTGTTTTCCTTTGGCGCTCTGGTTCAGGCTGGGCCAAACACAAACAGTCTCGCATCCGTTGTGTTCTTTCTGTATTCTCCTTCATTTACGTGGCCGTCTGCCGTTTTTGCATTTAACCTCGCTAACCCACCTGGAATTGCTTCTCTAGGAATCCGCTGGCTCTAAATTATTTTTGTGAAATGTAAGCCTAGAGTAATCAAAACATAATTCTGAAAGAAAGTCTTTTTTTGGTTTGTGCAGTGTCCCATGGAAGAATGGCAGCAAGTGAGGTGTGAAACGCACACATTGGCGTGAAGGATTTTGCCGTATGAGTCGTCTAAAGTGAATGGGATTAAACTACATAAAGGCTAAATGAAACGATCTCCTTATCAGGCTGATAATGTATCTTGACTTGTGGGTCATGGCAGTTTTGTACAATTCACACACGTCACCCATATCAGTGCAGGTAAATCTTCCCACTCGCATCGATTAATTGTGAATTGATGCGTCCCTGTAGTCTTGCTTAATCCACAGTAGACAAGAAACTGAGAATCAGTGTCCTGAAAGTCAAGTCATTTTAAATAGGGTCATTAGCATACAACGCTGCTTAAGAGAAGGTGAACACCTGATTCGGCAGAAGATTCAGCCATAGAACTACCTGTACCTTACTGCCATAAGGAAAATATGAAGGATTTGCAGTACACGTTCTCAGGATTGATTTGATATTAGACAAGAGAGTTCAAGGTGCATATTAGAGAACTTACACATTGATAATGATAATTGTGTTCAAATCACCTAATAATAAAGCATGTCTATTAGATGGTTTATAATGGTTGCACTGAGATGTTTAAATAAGCCAGTAGGCAAACTGCCAGTTTGATTTCAGTGGTAAGTGTTGTGTAATGCAATATAACTCAACTTGGCACGAAAACAGTGCAAAGTCCTTGACAGTTTAATGAAACAGATGTTAAGTCAATAAGAGCAGTAATATCACAGGTTTCCAGTATTAGCTTAAGTTTTTATTGATAGGTGTCACCAGTATAATAATTGCAAAAACAGTGTCAAGTGATCTCATTATGTTTCTATGGAAAGAGTTTACGCTGAGACTCGCGCTAAAGCCTCCAGGACACGGTATGCCAGAGAGAGATAATATTTAGTTCATTAATTTTTCAGTGCTTGTTTTCATGTTACGGTTCATTAGTAGCAGGGGCAAACACGTTAAATGGAAGGCGTCAGAGGAGCTCCAGTCATCTAATTTAAAACATGGGCACATCCCATTAGCTTAATTAATCACCTAACTGCAGGCCGTCCTCAGGTACACCTTCTTAGCTATCTCGTCTTCAGATGGATGTGATCACGCTCACACAGCCTCCTCTGTTATCAAATAAATAATCTTATTTTTCCCTCCCTCCTAGCTTTGGGAATGTTGATGGTAAACTAGCTTATTTCCCATTCGCATCATCTTAAAGTGCTGGGGAAAAAAGAAATTTGTGATTTAACATGCTTGTTCAGGTAATTTCCAAGTTCAAATGAGATGCATTTATTAGTGATGAAATGTAATTATGGTGTACTGAGAGTAATATGTGTTTTATGTTCAGTAACCTCCAGGAATTTTTCAAAATTTTTACAAGATGGACTACAAAGATGGAACTTTTTATTAGTGGTCGAGCCTAAAGGCTGCATTTAACATTTCTGAAATAAATCCATTGTACATTTCGCAAATGTTTTCTTGGGAGACAGTCAGGAAAATGATTGACACTTTATTAATGGGATCAGCGAGTTACAAGGCAGCCACTGATGCTGCCTCTATGACATCCAAACCAAGAACATACTGAGTAAGAGGGGAACCAACCTTAATAATCCAGTTAACCATTGGACCACTGGACTCTGTTGCCAGTGTTGCTAGGCAGATTTGACATACTGCAGAATCAGCCAATGGGCTTCGGGGTTTATAACTACCATGCTCCAGTATACGACAGTCACATTAAAATTTTCCTACGATTTCAGAAATTGCAGACGTAAATGCGTGTGCATGTATGCAACGTTAGACAGACTTTTTTTGTTTTGTAATTACCTTACTATGCCCTCTTAGTCAGAGGTACCCAATTCCACTCCTTGTGGATTTTCATACCACGTAAGCACTTAAGCAAGTGGCTGAACTAATTATTTCCCTAACTGAACTAATTTTGCCTTCTTTCCCCCCAATGAGACTATTGAAAGGGCTGAAAAATGTGAACACATTCTGTCTCCCTCTCCCCCCTGCATCCCCCACATCTGGGGGAATCCTCGGTGCATCTCGAAAACCAAAATGGATTTGTGCGTTTTTATGCGTGCCGTAAATGCTTTGCCAGTTAATACTTAGCCTTGACACACACCCAACTACTCAGGATCTAAAAGGGTGGTATATTAATCATGTGATGGTATGGACAGTATATTTATCAGTATTTATGAGTCTTTATAAAGGCGCAGGCCTTGGCGTGGCTTGTTAACTTAGAACTTTGCCTCCCGGGTCTGGGGGTAAGGATTTCAGTCCAGCTCCATGACTGAAAGAGTTCTGCTCCTCCTAGTATTTTTGACTATATTTGCTTTCTTGGTACATCAGTTACCTTAACTGGTGACCCCTAAACACCCTACAATGGGCCGACACCTTAAGAAGCAGTTACGCCGTAGATATGTTTCTGCTTTGGTTGTATTTATTCAAACATCTGTCTTCTTGCATCCAGAGTATTAATGTGTCCTGTTAATTTGTAAATATCGTTCATTTTCAGCTTAGTCAAGGAGGTTTGAGCTTGCTGGTTTCCACTGTAATGTTAATTATTTCCTAAATGATAATTTTGTCAATGCCGATAGTTAAAAGTAAATTACTGTACATGAGTTAAGTCAGATAAGTCAGAATATACACCAGCAAAACACAAAGCCCCTGACTTTCTGATATACTGCTCTGCCCTACTTGTCAGTCAGTTTTCTTTACTTTGGATCTTACAATACAGCAGTACAAGTTTATTTCGAAGTTACAGTGTATTTTTGTCAGCCTCCTTTACTCAAATTAAAGACTTGCTGCTTTAGTTCTCTGGAGAAAACTTTGGACAACTCCAATCCTGACCGAGCCACTCCCTGTGGCAATCATGATGTCTGAGTAAAATTCAGATGGGAGTACTTGTCTCACATCCTGAGCCTTAATAAGAAAGAATTGTTGCCATGTTAATTTAACCGTGTTAAGTCACATTGACTTAATCAGATCCAAACGATGGAATACAATAGGGGAAAGAATAGTTAATTTACGCACAAAAAACATTACTGCTTGGTGTATTCACAGTTGATGCAGAATATTTCTGAACTCTATTGGCCTGACATTTGAAAAAAAGGCTTTATAATTACAATTGAGCCATGTGGTGCTGCATTCAGCCCAAATGGGCTTCGTGGTGACTCACTGTTTCTCAGGTTATCAGTAGTAGTTTTATTCGAATGATTGGCTGCACGCATGTCTAATATAGAAGAATTCACTGCGTAGGGCATTTTCTTTATTTTTAGTTCCAAAACACCCACACTGTGTAAATAAGTTTAGGGATGTACAGGGTAGAAAAATTAGAGTTTAGGGTAGGAGGAAGGGCGTTATCATTTGGATGCATGCTGCAGAAATAAAGAAAAACAAAGGTGACCACGCTAAACACGCATTCCGACACGTTCTTATCTGACATTGTGCACCCAGCAACGTTCTTCATCTTCACCCATTCCTTTTTTCTCTTTTCAATAGAGCTCATATCAAATAAAAAGTTCTCCGGGTATAGTTCAGATTCAACCTACAGTCAGCATGATGTGCTTTCAGCCCAAGAAGAGAGGACTGTTCTCTGGCAACTAGGCTACGACTATGGTGGGGTGTGTGAATAGAGACTTTCTTGAAATGGATATACATGCTGTTGTTTTTAAGTGGGTAGATATGCACTCTTTCGATTTACACTTTGGCTTGTACAGGATTTATGTGACGATAGCTACTCGTTTGGGCATGTTGCCGTTAGCTAGCTCGACTGTTTTCCGGCCAAGAGGGACCTGACCTCCCTTCACGGGAATTACCTTGTTTCATTGTGCTGCATAAGCCACAATGCAGAAAGCAAAAGAGGGGGCACTGCAATGTGTAATTAAATTTAACCCCCGCAAGGGGAGAGTGAGTTGCATGCCGATGGCCCTTGGTAGGTTCGGTACGATCTACTGGAAGGATTTAATTTGCAGAGCCGACGTCAGCCACAGTTAATGAAATATCGCTTGGTCGTAATAGCACTTGATTGCCGAAGCTTTTAGTATTTTGGCCTATTTAAAAATGTCGAATTTCAATTGGCGAGACATGATTAACATTGCAGATGAATGGAAATATTGCCATTGATTGTGTTTATTGCTTTAGATGTGGGCCTGCATTTTGTTCTTTGTGTGTAGCTCTAAAATTGGCTTCTAAATACATATTTACAAAAAATCCGCATCCAGAGATTTGTGCCATAGACCTATAAATAATTGCATATTAAAAGCTTAGTGGTGAACACTGGTGACACTTTGACTAGAAATTATCTAGATAAATTTGCAATATGCATAAGAATAGCCTACAAATATACATCAAATTTGCACTGATCACGCTACAAATGAAAGTATGTCAGAGCTTAAAAATATTTTGTTGTCTGTCCTCGCAGCATAGTGATGGACTGCATGCACAAATTATGTTTAAAGACTCATTTACATTTTATGTATTTAGCCGACCCTCTTTAGCCAAAGCATCATGCATTTTATGAGAAAGTAGCGTCTTTGGAGCAATTGGAGGTTAACAGTCTAGTTTAAGGCCCCAATGGGTAAATCCCTTTAGGGACCATACAAAGCAATGCTGTAACCCACTGAGCCACACACAGGCTCCACCCTTACTCTCCATAGTCCATCCTTTCCCATCCCTCAGGCTGGGCTGCCCAAGCCTGGTTTTATTGGCTATAACAGCAATGTTTCCGTAAACAATTTTCTAATTTTATTGTCTGTATGTACAGTTGATGATAAGCAGGAGAAAATGAAAACTATGAACACCTAAATAAACATTAGCTCATTAATTTGCTGATTAATTTACTTATTTTTCTCTCAGAATTGAAAAAAGGAATTATGGGTTTTTTATTAGCTATTATGCTGGCTATTGTATGCGTATTGCATCTCTTCCACAGTGAAGAATTACACCTTCAGCATTGTTCATAATCTGACCGAAACTACAGTCCATACTGTAATTATGAACTCTGGTAAGGTAAAAAAAGATTAATATGTTTTTGTTTCACGTGTTTCTCTGGAGATACGACACATTTATCACCAGATGTGTAGCAAAGGGATTTTGCCAAATGAATACTTGTGAGATTGCATGAAAAGTTCCTGGTCACTACTGGAAGATTCTTCATACTTGGGTTTTGTGGCCTGCTGGCCTGCTCTCTGCATACTTTAATATTATTTATGCAGTATATAGAAAAAAACTACGCAGTACTATTTAGCTGAAAACTTCAGTTTGAAGTGATGAAGCCAAACGTTTCAGCGCATTTCGTTGCTGCTCCTGAGATTCTATATAGAGGGAAAAAATGCCTCATTATTGCAAATGATCACTGTCTGGAGCATGCTTTAATGCCGCACAAATGTGCAATCAGCATTAACAGGTCTGGTGCATTGTTGCACTCTGCATATGTTGTTCTCCTTCGCGGGGCGACTATTGTCAGCGGGGCCCAACGGTTCGAGGATTATGGGAAAGGAGCACGGTACCAGCTCTGCAAGCCGCCATGAAACATTATCACCATTATTCCTAAAGGCTAACACATACGCCTCAGACTCACAGAATTCATAATAATTCCCATTCAGTTCTTCAAGGGAAAAATACACGCATACTCTCTCCAGGGAATGTTTTTAATCTAAACTGAGCCAGACCCAGGACATGTTTCCTTATCTGTGCATTGCAAAGATCAGGTTAAAAATGATTAATTGTGAACGTAGAGCATTTTGTTAGTCAGAGTGTTTAAACTTACAATCGGCCAGCCTTAGTACACTACAGGATGGAGGTAATAAGAATTTGAGAATACATATCACTGTAATTACACTGATGGAGGAAATGCTTTCCTGCTCTGTAAATCATTGTGATTTGTTTATAATAAGCTCTTAGCCAAGACTTTCGCAATTATCTTCTGTATTTAAGAGAAAAACTGATGGAATAACAAATCACATAAGGTAGATTTTGCATGGCAGTATTTTGAAGCATGCATAGCTGTGTATTCTAGATTTCAATGCTATACTTTAGCCTCTCTAGCCATGTTTGATTTCAGTAGAAGGTGGAAGGTTCCAGTAATGGTATATGTTTGTGTTTAAAGGGTTATACCAAGATTATGTATATGAAAGCTGTGTGGTCAGTAATGGGAGGTGTTAAATACCAAAAATTGACCAATGGTATTCTCTATTTAACCTGCTACTTGTGTTTAAATAAGGTGGATACCTCAACAGGATTTTATCTACAGGCTCTGTTTGTATTGTACTTATACCCTCTGTGGCTACCAGGGATGTCACTGGGGCTGTTTTGGGGAAACTACATTTTCATTGCAATTTTAAGCCCTAGTAAATGCGTAGCCCCCCCATCCCCCCACCCCTCACAAACCTCTAGTGAAGTTCCTGGAAGATACAGTCTCAAGTCTGGATTGTTCTGAGTATCCATTGCCCGAAAGACAGAATTTAAATGAATAATTGCTTCAGTAATCACCATTTAGCATTTTCAGCTAAAGTTTTACCTGGAGTAAATTACCATTTGAATTGTTACATCAGAAAATCGTTGGTGTTCCAGAGGCATGTGTGTGTGTGTGTGTGTGTGTGTGTGTTTCACATTGCTGGCACTGCATTCTTCACGATTGCCCCTCCCTCCCTGCTTATGAACACTCCATCATTCTCATTAGTTGGTGGGTTCAGCTGTCCGGTCAGGGGAAGTCCTCACATTATCAACCTTGATGACAAGCAGAGTGTGGGGGGGAAAAAAAGAGACTGGGGCAGTTAATTCAGATAAATTGCGCACAGCTCCCGTCCCCCTGCCCTCTGTTGCCAACTGGCTCACGAAGCTCTCCGAAAATAGGCCTGGGTGATGAAAATGCTGCTCTGATGTTTTTACGCCCATGATAACGTTTTGACTAACTATCTCAAAACTGATTAGTAGCTCAGCGGCCGCAGCTGTGTTAAATCGATATTCCCAGGCCCACTGCAAGGAAGGAAATCAATTATTGTTTAAATACTAGCTGGTTCCAGCACCCAGGAATCAATAGAGGAGATGTATTACATTGTAGAGACTCTCAACCCCCCCCCCTTGCTTTTTTATGAAGGAAGAAGAAATTGCCATCTGCCACAGACCGTACTTGTGGACATACGACCTGTGGCGTGGTCGCGATGGTCCCCAGCGGTAGGAGGGGTCTGCTCTCCGTGTAATCGCGACAATTTGCTGTGTGTCACACCTACGGGTCGCAGTGTCCCTCAGCTGGTTCGTGGCCCGGCGCCGAAGTCGTCACCGGTTGTCGACGCGGTTGTTCTCGACTTGTCCAAGACCGGAAGGGCCTGCTCGATATCTGACCGTGTAGATTTCACTCATGTAGTAACCACTGAAGGACCCAAGGCTTATTACCTGGTGGATAAAGAAAAATCAAAAGGATACAAAGATTGAATATGAGGTCGCACGAGAGCTGAAAATCTGAAGTTTTGAGGGCTTTGGTGATGATGCACCTGCTATTCATTGGTGAGATTGGTTAACTAGTTTACTTCATCTAACTTGCTGGTATTTAATACATTTGACATGGAATTACATTTTTTAAATTATAAACTGTGAGTTATAGTCACAAAGTTCAGGCAAAACTAGTGGCGCTGGATTTTTCAATCGTGTAATATTTGACTTGAGTTCAGAGATCGAGATGAAATGCTGTATCGTTTTGGTTTTGGATCAATGATGTACTCAAGTGCTTTGTTTTAAACATAGAGGATGATGGGGTCACAAAGCATTTTCCTCTGGACTAACCTTGTCTTGGGCCTTATCGCCCTGCTTTCTTTGAAATCTTTCCCTAGTTTGCTCCACTCTCCCCGTACATAATCATCTGTTCAGCCCGTGAGACCTGCATACGTTGAGGTTTCACAAGAGCGATGGATGATCATTATCGATATTCCATCTTCTGCTCCGTTCAGCAGGGGCACCCATAAGGGGAGGGGCCCACACACTAGGGGGGGGGGGATATGCGTATGTGAGAGTGGCTCATGGTTTGCAGGGGGGGTCAGGCGTGTCTTTGTACAGCCCTGCCACACAAGAAGTCGATGGCGAAAACCTAACTCTAACCAAAGTCCAACAATGAACAATCAACTCTCATCGGCTCCAGTTGAAAATTTGCGGTCTAGCACAACAGCAGGGCTATGTGGATAAATGACATACCAGCTCAGTTTCACCAGTTAGTTTCTCTGCCGATTCAACGTGTTCGATCGGCCAAAACGGTGCCTACCGGGACCGACCGTGTCCGACTGTGTCACACACTCCAGCGCGACAGGCGGTTGCTGACTCTCAGCAACAGACCCACGGCTTACAATGGTCCAAAAATCTACTTGCTCCGTTCCAGGCTTAAATAAATTCACATCCGCTCTGAAAGGGATATTAATCGGAGTAAGCATGGAACTGGACAGGGCGACAAGGGCGTTGCAGGAGGTAGATGGGATATGTGTGTCCACTGAGCAGATGCTCGTCAAGATGTTCTGTTAATCAGCCTGTCCACAACAGCCCAGTAAAATGAGCTTTAGTTTACTTTTAGTATCCCAGGAGCATTGTATGTGTTGTATAATGCATTGAATTCTTTTTCCTGCCTTTTTAAAAATTCTTATTAAAATAGAGTTCAGCATCTGATATACTTCTTGTTCGAATGGACTACATAACTAAAATGACAATCCTAATGACAGTAACATCAATGTCAAAGGATCTCATTAAGCCTTGCATTATGATGCAATTTCTCATTAAAATGTCATATCCAATCCAAATCCAAAAGATAGATTTTGTACAGGTGTATTAGTTAGCCCATAATGATTGCAGCTCTGCCCCGTATTCTTTGAGCTGACCATTTATTTTGCACCTGACAAAGTCACTGTTTAACAAAAAATAAAGCATCTATATTATGAAGGTACTAGCAGATAAATTCTGTTTTTTGGTTTAAGAATATCTTTTTCATAATCTTAACGGTTATTGATGCAAATTCTTTAATGAACGAAATCTTGAATTTTGGTGCATGATTTTGTCAAGAGGGAAAGCAGATTGGGGGGGGGGGGTGGTGGGAGGACAGATGATCAGGTGCTGAAATCTGTAGTCCGTTACTATCATCTAATTTAGTGCTATTTGTGTACTGAGACTCACTCCGGCATTTCGTCTTCCCTGTAGCTATGCCCTGGTGCTGACAGACAGCCCCCCTGCATGAGGTCTAATGAGGTGGGCGTCGCCTGCAGGAAATGCAGGCCTGTAGCGGCTTGTTCCCCTGCACCAATCACAGCCGGGAATGTAATGACGGAGACAGCAGGACGCCAGACAGGTCCATCTTCTGCGACAGAGACATGAGAGCAGTTTGAGGGTGGCTTTACGGAGGCACCTTCACTCCAGCCTTCTCACCTGAGACTCAAATGGGAGGTTTGTCGAGAGAAAAATGAATGCACCCTGATTATATTTAAATATATAAATGCATATGCAATTACCTGATTGTGTTTCTTTCACTTACCTGAAATAGTTTTCAGGAAAATAAATGAATATTGCCTATTTACTCTATTTTTTACAAAATATAATTATACTTGCTATAGAATTATAATTATAGAATTATAATTATACTTATTTTATTATAATTATAGAAAACTATAGAATTATAATTACACTTAAAGTATTGCTCTGTTAAGCTGTTTTAATGTGGTCATACTTAATACTTAATACAAATCTGATCAGTTTTCCAAATAGCCCACTTCTCCTTATAGGGTTTTCACTGCAGTTTTAATGAACACTTCGAGCCACACAAACGTGTGGGTAGTTGAGTATAATTCAACAACTGATATCTTAGTCATTTTTCAACAAAAATTTACATGCAGAGTTACCTTCAAGTGCAATGAATGCTGAATTATATGAACAAAAATGATATTTTGATACTGAAGAACCAGAATAATAATTGGCATTTGTATGCAGCGAGGCTATATAGGCTTTTATCACAGTAATTACCAAGCCAATCAAAGCCATTCAATGTTCTGTACAGAGCTTGTCAAGCACTGGACTTAACACAATAACACTGGCTTGGTCATCATAGAGTTATGGGTCTATGATCAGGGTGCCTGAAGGGAGCTCATGATAAATGCTTGATTCTTTTGTTCTATTTAACACTTGGTGATTGCATTTATAATAGAAAGGGAAAAAAGTCCCACATTTTGTAATCTTTTATCAAGTTTTTATGAATCACTCTGCAATAACTTCAAATATGGAGTAGATACAAAACAACTTAATTTTATATTTGTTTATATTGTTTGATTCAGGTCTAACTCACCCTCACTGATACATTGAGAAAATAAGCCGAAAGCTTTGGATTCACCAATTAATACTTTCAATGACAAATTGTGTGTTTTTCTTAAGCCTGTTGTAAGTGTAGAGAGATTTTGCCTACCCAATCATATGTTTATGCTAGCAAACTAAAAAATTATTGGTACACAAAATATCTACCTTGTAAGCATCTGGTGCGGAGTGAATGTTCATGGTTGATTTCGGTAATCGGAAGCGTATTGGAGCTCACTGGGTTAAATTGTTCCAGGGTAAACAGTGGCCTCTGCAGCTTACCACAAATATTTGGTTGTTTTGCAGCATTCTGCAGAGTCCAGCAGCGGGAAATCAAACTGGCGTCATTCCAGTGAGGGTTGAAGAGTTTAAAACAGCCGGGGAATCTGAAGATGCCTTCCGTATGAATGTTCTTTCCTTGTCTGGCAGGTGCTTGTGACTTACTGATAGGGTGAAGGTACCATCAGCACACATCAATACGCCTTCACATCCTGCCAGGACTAATGCTGAAAACTGCTGAAAGTGACCCGAATATTAGGAATGAAAAAGACTACAGACTTCACATTTTTCATAACAATATACACTTTTATCAGCTCGTTAGTGTTTTATGTATTATTGATATTTCCTTCACCAGGCAGAGGTTAAGCATTATGCTGATGCATTGTAATAACTGATAGCTTGATAGAATTATACTATTAGAGTAGAACAAGGGAGGCAAATTTAGAGGTGAGATTCTTCAATCATGTAGGCTTCCATCCTGCAGGCATCCATCATGAAGGCTTGTCCCTGTTTATCATTCTGTTAGGATCAGATACTACAGCAAACTCTCAGTTGGTATCATTTACATCCCCAGGAATTCCTGGCTTGACCTTTTCTATCAGCATTGTGAAAGATACTTTAAAAACAATTATTACATTTTAAAACAATTAAAAGTAGATGTTAACATAAGCCTACCTTACCGTTTCAAGTGGTGCCGTTTAGATTTGCTTAGTCTTTTTCCTCTTTCTTGTTTAGGTTTAGTCCTGTTTAGTTTCTGAACCTGGGCTGTGGATTAATTTGGTTCTCCAGTCGCGGGGCCGGGGCGGTGTGCGTTTCCATTTCGCAGCTGCATCTACATTTTCACCTTCACAGCTGCCTTCCAGGTCAAGGGCCGGGAATGTCAGTGTTTATTAACAGGGTTTAAGATGGAGAATGACAGAAGGGCGCTCTTTGTGATGATGACGCTTTATTGCTTTTTGCCACCCACTCCACACTCATGCATATTTATGACGCGGTGTCTGCGCGTCAAGGTAAGAGTATCAGTCTGGGCTCAGGGCTGAGAAAGACAGACCTTAATTCTGCCCAGCTGTAGAAAAAAAACCCAGAAAAAGCACTACCCTTCATACTTGCAGGTGTAAAGAAGGAATAACTTCTGAAATGTCTTTGTTAGAGAATAAAAGGGCAGGTAGGCACATAACACATACTGTATATATCTGTAACTTAGTTCTCCATGTCTTTGGCAAAATTACCCATAATCCAAAGAGTCTCCTTACCACATATTAGAGTAACTGGAATAGTGTGGTTTAATAAAACACTAATCAATTTGCAAGACTTTGTACATTTGCATGTATTAAATGCTAATAGTCAACAAATCCCCTTGAGCGTGCTGGGATTTTAAAGGGCAGAACAGACACGGTCATTTACATGATTAATTGTGGCCATTCAAGTCGACTGACCATTAGATGCTAAATTGATGCTAAATGCATTAATATTTGATGTGCCGGGGTCAAGTGCCTGTCAACTATTGCCTTTTGGCGGTAATGCTAAATAGGAGAAGTTAAATATACATGTGCAATCGGAGGCAGAACTGCTGTTTTGTTGTAAACGATCAATGAACACGAGCATCCGAAATACACCACTACATACCCTGAAAGGTACTTCTGTGCCCCTTACACTGTACATTTAGCAAGTTAGCTGGTACTGGGTCTGTTTAGGGGCTGTTTACTGTGTGCTTTGCAGGGGCTATAGATGACCCTGTTGTTATACTGTTGAGGTAGATTGATTTTTATTGCCCTCACCTCCAACACACACATACACACAGACACAGACAGAGCTATACTCATATCTTTGCGGGGACCATCCATTCATTTCTATTGGCAAAACCCAAATATCAGCAATGACAACCTTAACTCTCAACCAGCCCTAAGCCTAACCATAAGTGACCAAACAAAATAGAAGACTTCTGGCATTTTCAGTTTTTTTGATTGCAGTCACAGATTTGAATAAAAATTGAATTTCCAAAAATATGGTCCCCACAACATCAAAATAACAGGTTTTTATCGCATTTATGGGGACCAAATGTCCCCACAATGTAATATGTTTCTGACCAAAACACACACACCATAGCTTATTCATTTGGGCCCCTTAAGATTCAGGATATACCATAATTCCCAGAATGCCTACACCGTACCCTCCAAGCTGGTGATATTTGGTTTGTCAGATATTAGGATTAATTTAAGGCCCGGTGGCCAGAATGCGTGCAAGCGCCTCTGTTTTGCATTATTTTCACTGTGGGATGTAATCTGTTAAATATACTGGAACCCCCCTCCCTCCCTTCAAAGCTGGGATGCAGGAATTAATCATCCTGACTGCTCAGCTTTTGGAAGGACTGATTATTCGGCTGTGAGGAGGGACACTCTAAGGTGAGAATTGTGGGTAAATCATTGTTTAAGAGCCACCATAATACCATTGCAGTATGTGCTTATTGAAATGATGTGCAGATTAGTATTATCCCGGATCTTGTTTCCATAATGAAATTCCACTGTGCTGTTTATTTTTATTTTTTTGCTTTAAAACCTTATTATACTCTGACCGCTATGTGGAAAATACCATTGGAGGTCTACAGGGCGAACCACAGGCTGATAAGTACAGGGAGGATGATTTACAAGTAAACAGATTTAACAGGGGGAGCTAACTGGTTTAATCTAACACCAAGGACTCCTTCTGGATTTTGCAAACGGAAATTTGAAGAAAATTTGCCCGCGTTTGAGGTTTATCCATCGTCCTGCCTGTTTAAAATGATCAGGCGCACTAATAATGAATAGGTAAAATAGCGAAAACAAAACAATTAAACTTAGCGCATGAAACAGCAAACATAAAACGCATCAAAGCAGGGATCTGGACTATCTAGCCATTCTTTTTTGGGTTTTAAATGCCAAACCATTATTTATATAGCTGGTAAAGGAATCAAGTTTTGGTCAGGTCAAGTCCAGTAGGTCTTTAATGTCATTTTAACCATACACAGTTAGTATAGTACACGATTAAACACATAACAGCGTTTCTCTCTGACCGAGCTGACGTAAATTAACATAAGACTAACACATAACGCAACAACAGAGAGTGCATAGTGTGCAATCTGTCTGAACATTGCAGGATAGTGTAAAAACATCAGGACAGCTGACATCGATGAGTATGAACACTGCAGTATATCCAGTACTGACAAGATGCAATTTTACCAATGAGGTAGCATTAAAATATATAAATAGTAAATCTAAATGGCAAATTGTAGAACTTGATTTTAAATTAAACTGGAATTCTTGTGCCAAGTTGTGATGTTAGGCTGCCAGAGTAGCATTTTCTACCCAATAAAATTGGTGCTTGGAATAGAGAAAGGCTTGTCAATAGAGACGGGTGCTCTCTCTGGTCTGGAGTTTTAAGCATGGCATGAATTAGGCCTCTGCTCTGATCCCTTGCGGTGCTTGTCCGTTATACAGGATCAGTGCACTGAGAGACGTTTGTTAGAAGTTGTGCCGGTTTATGTTTTAGTAACTTTTACATTTAACTTAAAATTAAATGGAACACTGGCTGAAACTGTCGGAAGTGTAATTATGAGGGGTAGGTACATAGCTGTTATATGCTAGCACTGCTGAAGAATAAGATGAAGGATTTTAATTTATTCTGCTCTATAAACTCCTACTAAAAATAGCCAGCAAATTACTCACCTGCTGTTAAGGAGAGAGGGGGGGGGGGGAGTGTTGTAATAAAATAACTATATTGGTTGGATTTAGATGTGATTCAGTCACTTTCATAGACATGTGTTTGGCACAGTGGGCTCCTGTTCCTGAGATTTTCCGGAACAGTCTTTTGTTTCCAAACCTTGTGTTGAACAGAAGCTGCTTTCCTCTCAGCGGCCTTGAACTCGCTGAGAAGCGTTTAGTACTGGAGGCAGTGAAAGATGTTCAGCAAATAGGAAACAGTTATCCACTCTGGCAAAGGTGCATATCAAACTAGAAATTCAATTCAATTTTCAATTCAATTTTATTTGTATGGTGCATTTTCACAACATCGCATTGTGTAAAAGCGCTTTACATTATCCCTACCCAAAGCCCCCAGTGAGCAAACCAGAGGTGACAGTGGCAAGGAAAAACTCCCGAGAAGCAAGAAACCTTGGGAGGAGCCAGGGGAGCACATCTTCCGGGGGATGGCAGAGGAAGTCAAATGAACAAGAAGGCAAAATCCTAATTTACAATCGAAATTTTTAATATTTGAGTCTCAATGCAGGGTGTTAGCAGGAGATGGCTTGCAGGTGCTGGTGCTGCTTCTGACGACAGGATGAATGGTGATAAATGATGGGACATCAGTAGGGCAGGCGGGAGAAACATCACAGGCAGAAGCATAGGCGAGCCAGAAGGACGTTACAGGTAATCGGGGCATCGCAGGCAGCAGGGTAGGTAGGATATCTTGATTTTTTTGGCTCTCCAAGCAGCGCACCCCGGGAGGGGGATAGATAAAAAGTTCATTAGCCAAAGGAGGGGAGACTAGAGGCAGTGCAAACATTTAGGTGAGTGCAATATGTAAGCTCTGGCAGATATGGCTATGGCAGCATAAGTAGGAGGGAGAGGAGAGAGGCAGGTGGGAACGCAGTCATGGGGAGTCCCTGAACGTAAGCACTGCAATTCCACAAGGGGGTGTGAAGCTAGAGAGACAGCACTGGCAATTCAGTTCATTCAAAGCCAATGGCACCGATCCCCACCCAGCTCTACACCCCACACTGCAGGCCTAACTGGGAGTGAGCAGTTAGCTAGAGCTAGACCTAGAATCCCTATAAGCTAGACTAAACAAATGTGTTTTTATTCTACACTTGAATATTAGGAGCAAGCCTGCATGTCACACATCCACCGGAAGAGTATTCCACAACTGGCGAGCTCTGTAAGAGAACGTTCTACAACCTGCTGTTTGTTCTTTCTACTCTAGGTGCTGATAGATATGCCGCTCCTTGAGATCAAAGCAGGGGAGGAAGGTTGTAAGAGACCAGTAAATCTCTAAGATATTCTTAGTCAGTACATTTACATGCACAGCTATGGTTATAGCTCGACTATGCTATTTAATCGTTCTACTGACCCAGTACACATGCACGGGAGTGGAATCAATTTATTGACGGAAGTATGTCCGATTCTGCTACAATAGCTGGCTCCGTTCAGCTTGTTAGTATTGGGTATTTTCCGGTTAACCTATCAAGGCACAGACATAAAAAAAAATAAAATGAATAATAACTGGGGCATGGACAAATGAAGTGACACAAGCCTTAATTGCAATCTGGACGAAAGAACAGATACAACAAGATAAGGGTAGCATAGCAAGAAATAAAGTATTTTGTATAACATACTATGAGAGCACGGTCCTGGAAAATGCTCAAACACTGCAAGTTGTTTTTGTTGTAATAAATATTGAGGTATTTATGAAACAAAATAAGGAATTCAACATGAATTTCTCACACACCCTTCTAGGAGTGATTTAAACAGTAAGGATGTGAAATGGTTATGATCGTCTCAGAGAACACATGCAGGGCTCATTTAAAATTTTAAAGTTTTATTAGATAATCTTGAAAAGGAATAATCATTAAAATTGCAAAACTTGCTCAGTTTTTTTCCTATTGCAGAATAACATTTTTTTAGCATGACTTAAGTTCCCTGTGCTATAATATCCATACCAAAAGCCTAATCTAGCTGACTAGCGATGTAAGGATTGGATGTCCATAGGATGCGGTGTTAGTATTAATATTGCATGTCGTCCAGTCCCTACAGCCATTTATTTTAATTCAGTACATTGTGATGTCATTCGGCACTGGTACCGGTTTTTACTGTAGTGGAAAATGAACAGCATGAAGCACCGCACTTTTGGCGCCCTTTAGTTATGTTAGAGCAGTTAATTGGACAGTTTTACAGCGCTGTAGATTTTGTACATGATGCACGTCCTCTGCTACGTTCCAAGCTTCTTCTGTGTGCCGTCTTCTTCTGTTACTGCCAGTTCAATGCCCAGGGGGGAGCATGCAGCCGGTTTGAGTCCAAGTGAATGTACATGTGACAGTAAATCGACTCCCAATCGTATTATCTGCATGTCTTAGTCCAACTTCGAGAAATTCGATTCAGTACAATTTCAATTTAGTACTTTAAAAGTCCAGTTTTAGTCGGACTAACACAATACAGTGGAATCCGGTTATAGTGATCACATCTGTCCGGGTGAAATTGATCACAATAAGCAGATAAACTTTTTTTCCCTTTTTTTTCTTTTTGTCTCAGGCAGATTACCATCTATTACATGAATATAAGGTAATAAAACGGACAGTGT
>JABFEB020000001.1:46440071-46455376 GCA_019775895.2 Stomatorhinus ivindoensis | reverse complement strand
TTATGCACGTTTACTTTAGCGTACACTGTATGCACGTTTACTTTAGCGTACACTTTATGCACGTTTACTTTAGCGTAGACTTTATGCACGTTTACTTTAGCGTACACTTTATGCACGTTTACTTTAGCGTACACTTTAATGAATCGTTGAAAGGGAAATCAAAAATATACACTTGGATTTCTGGCTGCCGCTTGCTGTCTGTGTAGTCCCTTGTCCCCGCAAATCCCCAGCGCCTATTCCATTATTGATGCGAGCAGTGACTGTATTAAATTGCCCTTTTTCAGGATGCTTTTGCCCCTCGCTCGTTAATGCGGTTTCCCCCCCGTGGCCCCCTCACTGGAGCCCGGCGCCCAACAAGCAGCCCACGCCTCACAGATGTTCCGCCCGCCGGGAAGAGTGTTTACGTCCAACTGCACGACATTCGCCGCGGAATCAGATCCTTAAAAACAGATTAGGAGACAGCAGGGGATTAGGGTACAGATTGACTCGACGTGATTTCCCGGCCAGGTTGACTTGCGTAGTCCATCTACCACTTCTAGAATTGTCTCCCACTTACCTGGAAGATTGTTTTGAGTCTCAGTGATGAAAGTCTAGGGTGTTTTCCCTCTCTTAAGTTCCAATACATGTGGTTCATGTCCAGTTTCAGCCATCATCTGTGTGCATGACCTCTTTAGCAATGGCGATTCTAGGATTTATTAAAGTAGAGGGTATAAGAGGAGCCGTAATTCATATAGAAGAGCCAACCTTATTATTAGCCAGTAATATGTTTTGAATCAATGAGTGATTAAGGTGGGCTTTCCAGGGGCCAATCAGCTTATAGCTGGGTCCAGTGTCCCTGTGACCCCACCAGTGTTCTGTACACATCTGCCAACAGACTACTGACACTGGAGAATGGTGATGTATGAATGAAAGTTACATTTCTATGTCATACACACCTTACATCTCATCAAAAAGCACCGTTAGTACAGTACAGTGTCCCCATCACTGCACTGGGGCACTGGAATCTACATTGACCATAGGATGGTCTAACCTGTTGACAGCATCAACACCTCTTACAGCAGCAACCCAGCTTTCTTAGTTGGTCTCCCATCCAAGTACTGGCCTGGCCCAAACCCACTTAGTTTTAGGTGGATTATGGAGTCTAAATTGCAGGTGACAAGAGGCTGAAGTCACATGGGGGGGACTTGAGACAGTGCCTTGCCTGGCTTCCTTCCCCACTGTGAGGCTGTGATTGGCTATTCTGGTCCCATACACGCTGGCCTAGTGCACTGGTTTGTAAAAGGGTAAGACTAATGATTTAAACCTCAGGTAGAGGAGAGGCTGCAAATTTTAAAAAAATGCACGTTTAAATACTGCTTTTGTCTAAAGGATTAATTTTTCATAGCTATTTTATTAATTGCTATAAATTAGGGAGGAAGTGGCCTCTGATTTTGTTGTAGAGCTGCAAGCGTTTCCAAGGTATAGTCATTCTGCCTCGGCATTCAGCCGATAACAGTGGACCACTTGACCTTTTCTTTCAATCGAATAAATTTAAATATTATTTAAACCATCACACAGTACTTGATTACTCATCAAGCCGTTATGTCATCTAAGAACAGCATTACTGGCATTAACACTTAAGTAGCAATGTATGCACTGGAGTCTAATGAAGGACTGATTATATAAACTTATGTTGAAGTTCATTTGAGTATAGTAGCTTAATCATTTAATATATTGTAATGTCATATTCCACATAATTTCAAATGTCACGTGTTTTTTCTTTCATTCCTCACATTTTAGTTTCACTCCCTCAGAATCATGTCACAGCTACCAGCCATGGGATCCGCCATGATGAAACTGTTGTGAAACTGGCAGACAGCTTCCCAATGCTTCTGGAACTAAAGTACCTGCCCAGTGTGAGTCACTCTCTGTTCTGACCTGGGGAACCAGCCGGGGTTGCAGACTGCATAGGAACACCCTCAGCGCTGCACCTCGTGCCTGAGCTAGTGTGCAGAGATGATGAAGGCATCTCCTTGTCCCTTAACAAATAAAGAAGAGCAGACTTCTGCTGGCTGTTGTCAAAGCGAGCCGACCTGTCTTGAGGCAGTGAAAAATCAAGAAAGAAAAGAAATATTCACCCGTCCATATTGCTCAATCTCAAAGGATATCAACACTTTGAGTGAAGGAAAGGAGTGCCATTTGTCTGTCCTCGCTAATTTCTTCCTCATCTCTGACATTCATATGATCGTACTGCCGTCCACTGAGATAATAAAGATGCCCCGCGATCTATGTTAATGAGACAGTTTTGTGTATTTGATTGTCAATAACTTGAAATGCATTCTTGTTCCCTAAATGCTGCTGTCACCAGCTCAGCGACCCATTAAAATGAAATCATAGCGGAACCGGGCATTGGTCAGGAAAGGCAGTCTGAGATCTGTGCTGACATTGATTCTCCAAGGAAAGGGGTTGTTACAGCTGTGTTAATGCACTCAGCCTGAGGATGGGTGCCTCCTGTTTGTTGGAGACTGGGAGCTTTTTGAGGGACTCCCTCAGGGTATTTGGATTTTGCTCTGATCTTGCCGGAACCTGGAACTCCGTAAATGCTTTTGGATCTTGATCCCGAGTGTTGGTATAAAGGAACATGAGATTAATAGGTGGATCCATTTGGTGACATTGAGGGTCCGTGGTGGTGAAACAGCAGTTACGTCATATGAGGAGACTTAAGGCTTACTGGTTCCTACACCTCAGTCCATATCTATGGTTAGGCATCATGGGTATTGACCAAAGAACATGGCCACAAGCACAAATGACTGAATCTTAGTGTCTCTATGGGGTTGCTGGATATAACAGGTTGACAAGCTTGAAGATCTAGAAGGACCTGTAAACAGTAACACCGCTCCTTCAGGTCGAGACGAGCCAACTGGAATAGGTCAAGAATCTCATGTATGCCACCTGGATGGATCCCAAAAGAGCTGTAGCGCGGACACACTGGGGGGATTTTATCTTCCCCATAGAAAGCTGGAGTCTGTCGCCATGGAAGAGCAGGTCTGGCCCGATTTGCCTGGCACACAGCCAGTGTGACCCTCCCCATCAGAGGCGGAGGGGAGGTCAGACGAAAGATGAGATGAACCTCCCTACCTGGAGCACATAGAGCACGAGTTATGGCCAGAAATGCAGATCACATCTCAGCACATAAAATTCGGCTGCCACATGCAAAAACATAAATGATTTTTAATGATTATGCTTCGCTTATGCCCAGCTATAAATAACCACAGAATCAGATGCCATGAATTAAATCTTTGCTGTTTTTATAATTCGGAAAAACAGCAGTGAAATTACTGGTTATTTATGAATTATGTAGCTATGGCAAGGTGTCCGGAGACGAATCCTCACTACAGAATAGTGTGACCTTCCTTCCAAGACTCTTCCCTCTCTGAATCATGATTTATACAGGAAGTCTATAACTGGTATAACAGAAAGTTTATATCATCACGATATTTTTAATTCATGGTCAGATGCAACTACTGATACGACCTTAGCACATTTTTAGTAGTGACGAACTTAAAGGCTGATAATTAGGTATTATAAATGCAAACATTGTGCATGAATGACTTTTTTGACATAGAGACGTGATGTATTTTAATTCTAAGCTCACCATTGTTTTGCTGCATTATAAATGGCTTTTATTTTCATCGGCGTAGAAATAAATGTGGGGTAGGTGCAGAAGGGCTTCCATCTCCGCAAATCATAATCTGCTCAGTTTCATTTATGGCCACATTGATAAGCACGTTATTAAAAATTAAATATGGATGTTAATTAAGCATGGCATCTTGGTCATTTTCACATCTGTCCTTGACATCCTCATTGCCCAGAGAAACAGTTCATATGACTCATAGGACAGGATCTTAGAAACCCCAGGATGGAGTGAGAGCCAAATCTTGCAGCTGCCTTATCTTTGGCTTATTATTATTATTATTTTTTTTTTGCTGGTATGTTTACAGCTTCCCTGAAAAATGAAAATTTATGCTAGAATACCTGTTGAGTTTTTTTTGAGTTGCACACAGATTTTCAGCCCAGCAGAACTGGATGGGTGCAAGCACTGCAGCCGCATTTTACACCCCAGGGAGAAGGTCAAAGGCGCACGTTTGGCACTGACTTTAACAATCAATTTTAAAAGGTCCGTCTAATGAAGTGGGTGGCGAGGTGTCTTTAACAGGCCACTTTCGGCGACAAAATCCAGATAATGGGTCAAAACCGGCCAGGCAACAGAGTGCAAGTCATACATTAAATGCTGAGGCGGTAAACAGAGCCATGTCAGAAACCTGGCAGGCAAAACGGTGATAAACAAACTTTAAAATCAGAATAAGCAGTAACCAGAATCAGGTCATGCAGTTAAACAGAGACGGCTCAGCCATCAATTCGCTTGTCCAGTGAGGAGCAGAGGGTGTATATATGGTGTGTATGTACCAGTCAGCCGTAACATTAAAATCACTGACAGGTGAAGTGAATAACATTGATTACCTTGTTAAAATGGCAACTGTCAAGGGTGTCAATATATATTAGCAAAGTGCACAGGCAGTTCTTGAGGTTGGTGTGTTGGAAGCAGAGAAACTTGGCAAGGGGTAGGGACCTGAGTGACTATGCAGTGGGCAGTATCCACCAAAAGTTGATCCAAGAAAAACCAACTGATGCACTGGCGACAGGGTCATGGGTGCCCAAGGCTCACTGGTGCGTGTGGGGAGCAAATGCTAGCCAGTCTGGTCTGATCCCACAGGAGAGCTACTGTAGCACAAATTGCTGAAAAAGTTACCGCTGGCTGTGAAAGAAAGGTGTCAGAACACACAGTGCATCACAGCTTGCTGCGTACAGGGCTGCATAGCCTCAGTCCGGTCAGAGTGCCCATGCTGACCCCTGTCAACACCGAAATTGCCCACAATGGGCAAGTGAGCATCAGAACTGGACCATGGAGCAATGGAAGAGGGCGGTCTGATTTACATTTTCTGTTACATCATATGGACAACTGAGTGTGTGTGCATCGTTTACCCGGGGAGGAGATGGCACCAGGATGCACTATGGGAGAAGGCAAGGAGGAGGACAACATTCTGCTGGGAAACCTTGGGTACTAGCATTAATGTGGATGTTATTTTGACTTGGACCACCTTCCTAAACATTATTGCAAACCAAGTACATCCCTTCACAGCAAAGGTATTTCCCAATGGCAGTTGCCTCTTTCAGCAGGGTAATGCACTGAGCCACACCGCAAAAATCATTCCGGTATGGTTTGAGGAACATGGCAAACGGCGGAAGGTGTTGGCAATCCTGGCCTGGAGCAAAGACAGGGACATAACACTGACATAACAGTTGAATTGATCCACTCTGTTAATATTTTACCTAAAGCGGTCATCCAGTGTAACTTACCACTTATGTGTTGCTGTAAGGAAGTGTTCACCTTGTTATGTTAAGCTCTGCATATCTGTTTAGACAACAGATTCTAACCAAGTGCAAAAAAAAAACAAAAACCCCCAAACTCTGGGCCTTCAGACCAGTTAGAGAGTCTCCCATGATCTGATTTCTTCTGCCAGCGCTTTTATAGAATGGCCTTTCAATTATATACATACATCCCGTTATAATACATATTTTTATGCAATAAACATTACACTCATTTTATTTGGCTGGCATTTGTACTTCATAATTTGAATTAATAAACCATTTTGTCTTTTACTGTTGTTAAAGACTAATTCAACAATCAAATTATAATTATACCTTGATTATTGAGCTGTTTTACACAGGCCATAAACATAATACAGTGATTTATAGCATGCCTGGGTTTTGCTAGAGAGCTGCATCTGTAGAACTGTGTAAGAGGGGCGGACTAAATACATAAGGGGGGGGGAGTAAATAAATTACATCATACTGTTTGGCCAATGGGCAAACAGTAATCGGCACAGGAGTGGGCGGACTTTATAAGCCTGATGGAATATGAGGAAGCCTGCTCATGGTTCATCACTCAGAAGTGTTCAGATCTCCAACTGGCTGAGTGTTACACTATGTTCCTCACTCTGTACTGTTCTGTAGAAACCGCCAGAGGATAGAGCGAGTACAGGAAGACTGGACAACTGTCAGCGTCATGGCTGGCTGGTTCAGGACTATACTCTGTAAACAAAGCTACACGCCTAAATGTATTCTGGGAGCGATTTTCACACACGTTCCGCATTTATCCTGCTGTCTGTAGTAATGGAACGCGAGACGAGTGTTAATGAGATGCTGCTGCTTCAGCACTGCACGGATCTAATGTGAACTGGTCAGACCACTTCTAGAACTTCTACTTCTATGTCGCCGTGATGTGGTGCCTCTGCTCTTTCTCCCATGCAGTCTGTTTTTTTTTTTTCTTGATGCCAATTCATATTTCTATAGTTTACAGGGTGTCCAATGTCCAATTTAATCATACTGTGATTTCTGAGTTTATATCATGTGCAGCTCTGGGAAAAATTATGAGACCAGAGCAACATGTATATTTTCATTTATTTCTCAGTTTATGGGAACGCGACTGTAAAGCATTGTAGCGTCCAGCAGACGGAGGCTTCGCGAGAGCTGCAAAGAATGGAGAAGGAAGGAGACCTGCTTGCCAGGAAGAAAATATTCTTTTATTACAGTCCTTATAAGGACTATAAGAAACACCCAATGAGGACCAACACAAACACAATAACAGAAACACATGGAAGTCATACGCTGAACTGTAAGGTACACAGAAGGTGGGAGATTTATATAAAGCTTTGGAGGGTGCACAAAAGACACAGGCAAACATACAAGCCACAATCGGGAAATACAAGTATTAACTATAACAATACAACAGGAATGCAAGGGCTGTTTACAATGACAAACACAGGGCTGCATAGATCTCACCGGCGCTACAATATATAATTTTTGCAATCTCCAGCCTGGCTTTTCCCTGCTTCTCATCAATGAAGGACTTCTTTCTTGCTTTATGGGTCTTCAGTGCTGCTTCTAGCAGCTTGTTATGAATTGTACCAGTGCACTTCACACCGGCACTTAATATTTCCTATTTTTTTAAGGTCATTTGAGGTCGTCCTCCGAGTTATGAGTCACTGCCAGATAAGTTGATGATCATCTCTGAATTTAGAAAGTTGCTTCTGCCCTCAATCTGCCTGGTTTTTGGTCATTCCTAGTGTCTCCTTCTTCACCTTGTTCTTCTGTATTGCTGTCTTAGAAACTGGAAGCAGCCTGACGCTCAGTGTAGCCTCCTGCCAGCAGAACCAGGATAAAACCAGTATTTAAAAATGCAATTAAATATATATATATAGAGTGGTCTCTTATTTTTTCCAGAGTTGTATACTAGCTACAACAGAAATTAAAAAGGTTTACTCTGGACATGGCTATATTGATTTAAAAATTACAAAACCAGATTTCTTTAAAAGTTAAACTGTTTAGACGTAGATAATGTTATAAAAACAGAAACTTAAATGCAGCACAATCTAAATCATTTGTTCATTCTAAGATCAAGGTGCAGGGGTACTTGGCAGGACAAAGCACTCACTTGTATAATTGATTTACAAAAAGGGTGAAAATATTGCATTAATTAGCTCACATTGGGTACAAGGAGATGCTACCAGGTTAGCTGCTACTAGTTAATGAAACTTGGACAACTTGGACTTGAGTTTAACTCAAACAGCGAAGTGGCATCCATTAGGAATGAACCAGGTCTCTGTTACATGAATTTATGTGCGATGAGATTTGGAAGAACGAACTTCTAGGAGAACGAAATCTCTTAAGCAAGGAAGTGAAATGTCCACCGTCTTTCTCAGCATTTCGTTTCAAATTAAAGCCATGCTGCAATGCCGCATGTTCCACCAGTAGCTGGACGTTAAATCTTTTCCCGTCGTTAATATCAGCTTTCGGCACCCATTGTGTTTGGCAGGGAGGGTAACATTTTGAGAGACTGCTGACTCCTGTGTGAAACATTACGTAATATGTAAACCTCACATTCATTTGGCAGGAACGGACTGAAACCTTTCCTGGAAATAAAACTTTTTTTAGTGCAATTTACATGTTCAATTTATCTGCTATTTGCAGATTTGCGTCTGTCGGTTAGATTGCTTGTTTCATGTTATTTTTGTCGGGCATGTTGAATTGAAAAAAGCTTACCCTGAAGCTGAACTCAGACATAACATATCTATTTTGTAACATTACTTTCCATGGTTATTATTGTCTATAATGTCTAACTGAAAGAAGCTTGCTAATTTGAATGTGGTTTAACAGTATGCTACTTAAACTGCAACTGAAAGAATCCATCGTTATTTGAGAGTTGCAAGAAATTCGATTCAACTTACAACTACACTGAATGCACACAGAATGGATAAAAATGTGAGGAAATGAGCTGTGAAAATATAACTTCACTTAGAAGGTCGGAAAAGGTCACCTATAAGGAGACCCTTCTTTTAATTGGGGAGCTGAGATAGGGAGATGTGTTGGTTGAAACAATATGTCTGGATAATGAATAAATAAGCAAAAGTGCTAAGAAGAGTATAGGGCAGTATTTCCCAATCTGCTCCTTGAGCACACACAGAGGGAGCCAAAAACTGGAGCGGCTGTGGTTCCCCAAGGATCGGATTAGGAAACACTGGTGTGGGGTTTGCATTTAAATTCATTAGACAAGCTTGGGATAATGGACCAACTTTGATTAGGTCACCTGCCTGTCCAGAATCTAAGGAAAAAGAAAATTATGACAAAATACCAGGCAGGAAATAAACGTGCATTTTAAATGCCAGAACAGCTATGTGTGTTAATGCACCGTCTGCCCTGAGAATAAGCACGGCCCTTGAAAGCTTGCCAACGCAAGTTGCTGAAGTTCCGCATCTCTCAATTTCCTTCAGTCGTGTCTTCAGATAATGTTGCAAACTCATTGGAGAACAAGCAGAGATGGGCGTACAATATAATGAGTGCATAATGACATTCAAGGATGAGGCTGTAGTGAAAATTTTAAAAAGTACAAGCTTGCAGAGATTTGGTAGTTGTTCATCCAGGCAATGATATACCAGGTATACAAAAAGTGATGAAGGGTAACTGCGGCTTGTGTCAGGGGTGTGGTTGTACTGATTACAAAAGTTAAACACCTGATATTCTTAAAAGCTAAACTGCTTAAATGTAGATTCCTGTTGCTGAACTATAAAATTAAACATAATCGAAATCACAAATTAAACACAGCATAATCGAAATCATTGTCAGATCATTTTTGGAAAGAGCACTCGGTTGCTGTATTGTTAAATTATCAAAAATTTGAAAATTTCATGTAGTTTTTAATAAGACACGGGTGAAACAAATGAGTGTGTTCATCACCTGTAACAAAAAAGCTTTAACCCATGAGGCCTACGTGTGAGTGTAAGCTGTGATCACAGATTGGCAGTACATCTGTATACATGGCTACCAAGTGGAATTAAGATCACATGGCCTAGGATCGGCCAATCATACACCAGTGCTTGACAATTACCCCGTAGGGCTCAGCGTTACAGGATGATGCATTGGAAACTATTTGATGCGCTGATGGCTTTCACTCATGTTGAGTGGCAGGGCTCGTTTCCACCTGTGAAACTGTAATCTGTGCAGTGATTTTATACATTCTGCAAATTGTTGTGTATATCCTCTTGAGCTGAGGGTATCATTGTAGCCAGTACTTTGAGATGTACCCTGTGTCGCTTAGAGATGTCTGGAGAAAGATGTCTGTATCTCATGCTTACATTTTATTTTATTAGCACAGTCAATAACTTTATCAAAACCCCAAATAAAGGCCCTGTAGACAAAGTATGACGAGTTTCATGGGTGTAGTTTTTGTTCCATATTCCTTTAGTCCTACATGAACTTGTTTTTGGACTTGATTTACTGAAGTTAACTGGCGTGTTAAATATCTGTCTGCTGAATTAGTGGTGAATGGAAAACTGCAGTTAGAAAACGTGTCCCTTCGTGTTTTGCAGGATTCTGTCACGGGGACTATTTGTACTGTGTCCGTACGTCACCACATTTTGGATAGGAATACAGTTACAGTTACTTGACAGGTTTTGCGCTAATTGAATTCTCTAGGAATCTCAGAGTTATTGCTGAATTATAAATCTTGTGGCTTATACACAGCCTAGCTGTCATTAATGTGCTGCCTGTGGAGATGGAATCAGATTCCCAAGGCCTGATGCACCAAGGCCCAGGAGAAGCTCTACCTTAATATAAAGTAACTGTAATGATTCATGTCAAGGCCCAGGAGTGATCCACAGCCATTCATAATATAACACTGAAACTCAGTCTAAACGCGTAAATTGAAAATACAGAGGAAAATGGTCATATTAGTTTTGGGACAGAGTTCAACTAAAATCGCTTTCTAAAAAAAATGGACAAGGAGCTTCTGGAGATAAACTTGCAGCAAGCTAATGTGTGTGGTGTTTATGTCCTGGTTATGTACACAGGAAGTAAGTTCCCAGTTATGCGGTTCAGGGAAAGGTAACTGGTTCAGTAGATCTGGGCTGGATCTTGAGTCCAGGGCTGATTAGCTGGTGGATTGACGGCACCTCCCTGTCCTTAAGGCATCACCTGATGCCCAGGACCCCCAGTGGGACATAAGGCCACGTTGCCTTGGGGCAGGATGGTCCCAATGAAAATCTGCTATGAGAGACAGGTTCAGCATACAGTATCCCCAGATGATTGCTCTTTAGACCATAGCTCACCCAGTCCACCAGATACTGGAGCTGTCTGAGGCAGCACTGGGCGGTTTGGGGTTCCAGTGAAGGATGGAATTTAGAGTCTGCAAGAAGAATGGAGGACTGTAACTGATGGTCTTAAGAAGAAAGATATGGAAAACAAGAGATATCCAATACTTTGGTGGCAAATGAAAATAATACGTTTTAATGTGATGTATTTTAAATGTGCCAATATGCCAGAGACTTTGTTTTGATTACTTGCCTAAAAAAATGAGCAAACAACAAAAACTGGTTCATATTCTTGGCTGTCATTGGCTCTGGCCAGCCACAGACAGCTTTGTGTTTTCTTTTCATCCAGTTTTCATTGCTTGCAGACTCAGTATATAACCTAGAAAAAAAACGGCAGATCTGTGAAATTCACTGTTTTCTGCTTCAGCATAAAGCTGATGTTTTCTTAAACATTGTTGGATTGCTTGCTTGCACATGTTTACAATACTCAGCCAGCCTTGGAGAGCAAACCAATGTATCTTCTATATAAACGATGACAAACCTGTCCTGGGAAGAACTTGTTCATGAAAGACTACAGTGCACTGGCCAGACCTTATGGCATATAGGTACTGGTGATTCCCCTTAATGGCTGTAAAGCAGGACTTCCAGTCCTTACCCTTGGGAACTTCGCAGGATGCTAATTAGGGGCTTACCTTTTTCGGCGATTGGTGGCCTAGAATAGACAAATGGCCTTATAAAGGACGGGGACGGCAATGGTGATGGATCCATGAAAAAACACGCCAGGGGATTTCGGGCTTTGCGTTTTTGTCCCACCGTGGAATGACGTTAGTCTGGTTCAGCGTCCCAGACGTCAGGCTGCGGCATCGCGTCATGACGCGGAGCAAGCCAACTTGGTTGCGCGAACTCATGTTGGGGGGGGGGTTGTTGATATTCTTAATCTTTTTTCTTTGTGTTTAGTTTTATTTGGTTTGATGTGGAGGGTTGTGGTGTGCAGTGTGTGCTGTGTGGAATTGCTTGTGTAACTCCTGTGATGTTAGTGTTGTATTAATTACATGGGATATTGTATGCGTGTGTCCGGCTTCTGGATTTGTTGTGGTTTTAATCAGCTGCCTTGTTTTAAGAGTCATGTGCCTTGTTTTATGCATCCTTGCAGTTGGTTGTTTTAATAAAAGTGCTTTTATCCAGTATCCACTTTTCTGCCCCTTCTGCCCCTTGTGCTCCTTGAGCTTGAACCTTTATTTTAACTTTATTTCCCGGGGTAAAATTCCCATGGTGGCGTAGTCGTATCCCTCTTGTGCGACTGGCCCGCGGTGTCGGCCTGGCGGGTGGTCAGACAAGTTTAAATTAGATTAAAGCATTTTGAACGACGAATCTGGCCCTTCTGCCTTGTTCTGGGATTAGAGGCGGGTGGTAGCAAAATTTGACGGTGGCATCGTTCAAGGCTGTGCAGAGACAGAAGCCTCAGTCTTTCTTTTACACAGAAAAGAAACTGGAGGCTGTAGGTGACATGGAGGGTCTGGAAACCCATTTTCTAGTGTTCCTTTCATGTACTTGTTTAGGGCATAGTCTTGAAGCTGAGACAGAGGGTAAATCTTACTCTGTAGGAGGTGTGCCCTAGACAGAAGATCTATCACATAGTCTGAGGAGCAATGGGGAGGAAGGACAGGTGTCTTCACCTTATCGAACACGTTCTGAAATGAATGGTACTCTAGGGATGTGGGACCTTATCCATAAATGATCTGGACTGGATCCCGGATCCGTGGCGAGATTCGCTGGTACTTGACAGTACCTTGAATCAATCCTGAAAATTTGTTAGCTTGGAAAAGAAATCAGGGTAAGACAATCCCTAGAGCAATGGCAGGTTAAGGGCCTTTCTCAAGGGCCCAGGAATGAAATGGCTCAGCTGACCCTGAGATCTGAACCAACAATGTTCCGTTCTTGTTGCTAACCCACTGAGATACACAACACCCACACGGATTGGAGAGTACTGCATAACATTCCTCTGTGAATTTGTAAAACGTATTTCCTTTCCTTCATTTTATTTCTGTTATCATTCAACTGGGGTGATTTTAACTTTGGCTGATTTAGAAATAACCGTAGAAGTATCGATCAGTCAAAATGCAATTTGGAATTTTGCAGTCCTTGGTGACTCTAACCCTTGCCTTGCACCCATTTTCTGTAGAGGGACCAATGGGAAAAGTAAAATCCAGAGGTAATTGAGTGAACTGTGAAGCGGGTTTGACCACATCTGCTCAGCAAAATGAAAAGAAAAACATTAATATTGTAGGGGTTGCATCATGATAAGCCTAATCTCAGAACTGAAAATATTCTAGAGCATCGATTCAGCTGGTACCTTTCAAGCTCAAAGCTTGTTTCTTAAACTGGTTTTAGGGTTTTTTTCCTTGGATTTCTAAGTATGTTCTTTTTGTGGCATGTACTGGGGGGGTGCAGATTTACGTCATGGTTTATTTCAGCTGTTTGCACTTGGGTGTATCAGCTACATAAAATAATCTGCCATAGATAATGTTAAATCTTTATGTCAGGGTTCAAATAGCACATGTTAATACTTGGTGGAGAATGACATACACGTGAGTGAAGTTCCCATAATGCCTTGCTTCGTCATATATATTTGCTTTTAAATACCATTCACGTGCCTTTGCAGGTGCTACCAGCACATTTCCAGCATTTGTACAATGGCATGTCAGGCAGCCTGTAATCCCCACATGTTATCTGGGTCTCTGTCATTCTGGTGGATCGCAGGTGTCAGTGCAGACTATTGTCTCATCTTTCCACATTGGAACAGTTCTTCATCTCGGACTGGAACAGAAACATTTCACTCTTCCAACTGTTGAAAAACAATTTTGTACCATTTAAGCCTATCAGCGTCAATGTTTTACATTTAAAAAATGTCTTTTTTAATTAAATAGAAGAAGTATAGGATAAGAATATGATTACATTACAGGCAGAAAGACATCATTTGTAAATACATACAGTGAGGGGAATAATTACTTGACCCCATGTTGAATTCTTAAGTTGACCCATTAATAAAGAAATGTCTTTAACTTCGCTGCTAGGTTTATTTCACCAGCAAAAGATAATTGTCAACAAAACCAGCAAGAAAAAAATCATCATGCAACAGTTTCAAACGAATTTGTCATTTATCTAGGGAAATAACTATTTGATCCCTTGAAACACAAGCTTTAGTACTTGGTAGAGTAACCATTGCTTGCGAGCACAGCTGTCAGACCTTTCCTGTAGTTGGTAGAGTAACCATTGCTTGCGAGCACAGCTGTCAGACCTTTCCTGTAGTTGGTAGAGTAACCATTGCTTGCGAGCACAGCTGTCAGACCTTTTCAGTGCCCTGGCTGAAGGAAGGAGGTTCTCGTCTCAAATTTTATGGTACACAGTCCTGTCCATCTTTCCTTCGATGTGGTGCAGCCGTCCTGTACCCTTGGCAGAAAAACTCCCCCAAAGCACGATGCTTCCACCTCCGTGTTTGATGGTAAGGATGGTGTTCCTGGGGTTACAGTCAACATTCTTTTCCCTCTAAACATAGTGAGTAGAGTTGATGCCAAACAGTTCGATTTTGGTCTCATCTGACCACATCACATTCTTCCAAGTCTGAACATGAACCCTCTTGAGCAGGGATACTTTGTGAGCACAGCAGGATTTCAAACCGTAACGACATAATGTGGTACCAATGGTTTTCTGGATGACTGTGGTCCTTGCTGCTTGGAGATCATTAACGAGCTCCTCCCGTGCAGTTCTGTGGTTAGCTCTCACCATTCTAAAGATCATTGATGATGGATGAGATGAGATCTTCCTTAGGGCCGCAGAAGGGTGATAGACAGTTATTTCGTCTTTCTTCCATTTGTGGATAATTGCTCCAACAGTTGTCACTTTCTCACCAAGCTGCTTGTTGATGGTCATGTAACCCATTCCGCCTTTGTGAAGGTCAACAATCTTGTCTCTGATGTCCTTAGACAGCTCTTTGGTATTTCCCATGGTGATAAGTTTGAAAATGTAGACAGTTTAGTGACCCAAGTATACTATTTATCAAAGTAATGTCATTGGCTTGGCATCTGTTGATACTTAATTAAGTACTACTCATGTTGTGTTAGTGCACATGTACTTGACCTGATTTCTTGCTGGCTTGTAGGGGATCAAATAATTATTTCCCTAGATAAATAACAAATTGATCTGTACCTGTTAAATAATTACTTTTTCTTCTCTGTTTTGTTGAAAATCTATCTTCTGATGTTAAAATAAACCTACCCTTTAAATTATATACTTCACTTTTCTTTATAAATGGGTGAATTTAGGAAGTCAACTATTTTTTCCCTCACTGTAGCTGTTGTTAGATGTAAACAAAAAAAAATTGTAATCTTTTGGACAGTCACTCCTGGGGTATATGTCCAGACCTCACTAGACACACCCAGCTATAAAGTATATTCTCCTTTTAATTGACTCCCTAAAAGAGTGAGGGAGTGTTTTGCCCTTCACCTGTTATCTACACAGCCATCTGTCTTGTGAGATTATATGGAATCCTGATTCTTCCCATACATCTAATCTTCCTGATTATACAAGGTGTAGGAGTTGTCCGTCTTCCTTATATGCAGC
>JABFEB020000001.1:46379638-46404250 GCA_019775895.2 Stomatorhinus ivindoensis | reverse complement strand
CCCCCCCCCCCCCCCCCCCCCCCCCCCCCCCCCCCCCCCCCCCCCCCCCCCCCCCCCCCCCCCCCCCCCCCCCTGGGGGGTGCCCACTGATGCCCCCTTGCTGATCTCACCTGTAAATACACAACCTACAGTCATTTAACATTAGCTTAACATTAAGTATTCCCATTGGTGTCACTAAGATAATGCATTATTTGCAAGTAAATTAATTAATAAACAAGTACCACATTCTGGAATGGGCCATTCTTGCAGGAACTAATCTCAATCACATCCACAAACCATCTGTTTGATGCATGAGATTAATTCATATGGCATTCATCCGTTCTGATTTATATGACGGACGACATTTACTTGGCTGCGGCGTCTGTAACTGAGTGGATAACATGTGACCGGTGAGGCAAATGCATTTTCTTCTCATTATTTTTCTTCATATTAACTATTTTCCTCCCTGTATACAAACACAAGAGGTAACGGTAATGCTTTACAATACTGGTCAACAAATAAGCATATATTAATAAATGAACTAATGCTGAAGTAACCATGAGTTAATGCATTTATTAACAATGTACACATCAGGAAATCCTGAAGCATGCACCTTAACGCCCAACGAGGGCACACAAGATTAAGCATTACTAAATGTGTTTCTTACCTACTACTAACACATTTCTGACCAAATTAATTAATTAATTAGTGTTTAATTACCAAGACTTGGTTTAAAAACCAAAACTTGGTTTAAGTAAGTTATAAGACTGATTCAGCATGATAGAGAGATATAAAGCATCAAAAACGATCCACTTTGCATTAGCAGTATGACTGGGGGGGGGATCCTCAATCATATTATTCCCATAATGGCACAAACATACTCTCAGTTTTAATTTTTGACACCTATATGCTGGAGTTCTCCAGAACTTGGCGAGAACCAAGTTGTATCCGCGCTGAGTTCAGGTGAGAGGTCCATCAATCAGACAGCCCTCTCAGAGAGGGCCCTAGAGATGAGAAATCTGGGGGGAGGCGCTCTCCAGCTACGCCAATCTGGGCAAAGCCACTCTGTGTCACTGGCTGGGAGTCAGACCCTGTCTGGCTGTCCTGCTGACAAGGGTAAGGGCCCAGGTTTCACTCTGGAGATTGATCTTTGGGCTTTATTGCTTTTGTCTAAGTATTTCATGGGTTCAGTACTTTTCAGAGTCATGACCTGTCATCAGAACTGCAAAGCAGAAGGTCGTTATCGCCACAATGGGGCTGTATTTGACATAATCTGTGCTACTTCCCTTCAGAGCTATACCATGTTAAGATTAGAGAGATTAAAGCACAGCTAATTAATAGCGCCTATCTTAGAAGCCCACTTCATGCACTACAGCCTTTGCGGTATCTTTGACATTACTGTTCTCGCCTGCATAATTGCTAAATCTCTTCCACGTGGCAAGCAGAAAAGATTTTTATTTCATTATTTTTTTTTAACTCAAACTTTCTAGCTGCACTTGACATACAATCATAAAATATTATGGATTAGCAAACCTGGTTCGGTCAAAGGCTAGGGAGCGATTTGTTTTCTTCTTTTCGTTTGTCGAGGTTCAGGCTAGAATATAACAAAATGTGTATTTTGAATTACACTATAGCTGGCTGCAAATTGAAGACTACGGGCAGAGAGAATCCTGCAACCAGAGCTAAATTGTAGTGCACACCTGTGCTCCAGTCCGCTTTGATTAACAGTTTAGCATCAGTAGTCAGTGTACTCATGTGGTCCTTAAATGAAGGTGTACGCAGTGGATTGTTTGTCCTCGACTTCAGAAGGATCGTGGAGGTCTGCTGCATTGTCTAGATGGAGGGCGATTTAAGTATGGGCTGTTTCAACTTTCCAAGCTCCTGACATTCATTTGGGATTTTATTTTTAGGGGGCCGGTCCACTTCAATGACTACCTCGTTGTTTTGAAGGCTGCAAAGCTCGAATGACAGTGTTCCTTCACCAACAATCACATACAAGGCAATAACAGAGACACTGAGGAATATCATATATACCTTTCATAATTGAAAGGATTTCATAGCTTTTTCTTTCCAACAGCCAAATAATTGGACTTGTCATTTTCAGGTTTTTGCCATAGAACAGGGTTTTGTTTCTTGTGGTTCTACGTATGCTGCAACAAGGCACAACCTTTAATATATTTAATATGTAGTATCAGTATGGTTTTGCATATTAATGAAATGAACACTTTACTGAAGGCTGTGTTTTTAGTAATTTATAAACACATTCATAACAAATAATAATGAATTCATAAAGCATTATAAACACAGATATAAATATTTATCAAAAGACATAACACGTTATAACATGTGTATTATGTATTATGAATGCTTTATGAAGCTATATCTATAATGTACTCTAGATACCTTTATAATGTATTATAATGGTCAGTATAACATCAAGGATGCTTTGTATTGCATTATAAAGGTATCTGTAGTGCATTGTAAATAACGGCTTCATGAGGCAGGCATAATGCATAATAAACATGGCTATAATGTGTTATCCCTTTTTACAAATATTTATAGCCATGTTTAAATGCTTTATGAATGGATTATAATACATTATGAAAGTGGTTATAAATTACTAAAAAACACGACCTTCAGTAAAGTTTTATCAAAATGTCTTCTGTTCATTACAATACACTGGTAACAGAATAAAATGAACCCCCTTAAAACGTCACGTCACATTTACCTGAATTACAAATGACACACATATATAATTTTCTTGTTAGTATTTTATTGCTAATTCATAGTAACTTTATAGTAAGTTTTCAAATCAATTATTTGTTAGCAATAATTAAATTCATATTGTATTTAGTGTCTTAGCTGTTCACGGGAATTCAGTAGGAGTAGCTAAATAATGGCAAATGTGCGGGGAAGCAGTTCAGTAAAGCTAGTCGTATTATTATTGAATTAATGTGTGAAAAGGGCCATTGTTCCTGAGTGTGTTCATGCCTAAGCCTTTCGTGGACATGTGCTCTTTCGGCTCTGTGCATCAGTTCAAGTATCTGTGCAATAGAGTGAAAGGCACGTCAAAGTCATATGATCCACTAGCCCAGCTGTCGAGGAGCATTTTGTGAATATTCTGTGCCTCATTGACCTCATGTTATCAGAAAAGAGTCACGGACAGTGCAGAATGTGCCAGCACCTTTACTCGTACTATTTCTAGAGAAATGTTTCCAGTTATATTGCATTATAATCTATCCTCTTCTTAATATGCTTTATTTGTTTATCTGCTGTGTAGCACGACCCATCATCATTCTTTACGTTATCTGCAATTTTTGCCACAGTAGCTTTTCTGCTGGTATGTAACAGACACGATGACCTTCGTTCGTATCTTCACTTTGATGAGTGCTGGCCACCCAAGAGGCTGTCAGTGGTTTCTGGTCTCTCTCCTCGGACTCCCAGTAGGCACTGACCCCGGCTGGCCGTGAGCCCCCCCCACACGCCTCGTACTTTCAGAGATGCTCTGATCCAGCAGTCTGGCTGTAACAATTTGGCCCTTATCAGAGTCACACAGGTCATTACTCCTGCGCATTTCTTTGGGGTTCAGCACGTCAGCTATGAGTACTGAATGCTGGCTTACTGTCGAATATATGCCAGACCGTGACATGTGCTGTTTTTAAGAAGATAGGCACATTCATATTCACATTATATGGGGGTGGTAATAATGTTTTGGCATGAGTGTGTGCGTGTGTCTGTGTGTGGTATATATGAACTTAATATAGAGTCATAGAGAGTAATATAGAGATTCTGTTCTGTTGTTGATTCTTTTTACTTTTCATCAGATTAAACTAGGGGGAGCTATGGAGTTTATTAATGTTGATAAAATGAAATTAAATTAAATATGAAGTTGTTCATATTTCATCAAAGCTTTTAGTTTTGCCGTTTAGGGTGATCAAATAAGCAAATAAGACAGATCAATCTATCAAAACTAATGGATTTTTCAAACTAGGTCAAATTTGAACAAATTAAAAAATAAATATATCTTGTTCACTTTTTCTGAGACTCATATTAATAGACTCAGACTAATATTTTGAATAATTAGTGAAAATATTTGCTTGGTTTAATAGCTCGTGGCTGTTACACAATGAATATTAAGAGTTTACCTCCAAAATCATTCATATACCTCATTTTTAAAGGCTCCCCATATATCTGGCTCAGGAACGATAGCAGAAATTAATATTTTATATGGTCAGAAACATATGTAAGCTTTGCGAAAATATGAATATGTGAATGTATATTAAATACATGTTTTATGCAGTTCTGTATAATGGTTTAACAATGTAGCCATTTATCTCCACTGAGGACATCCATGTAAGAAGAGATCCAGCAATTTAAACAGATACTCTGAGACATATATAATAAAGTAGCCTCTCAGATGGTTTCTCCCTCAGTTCTTATTCTAGATTAGTCATTCGGTGTTCTGTATCCCAGAATGAGCCATTACCAACCCTCCTGAGACTGGGAACTGCTCTGAAACACTTAATGTCAAGCCACTTGCTTTCTTCGAACATAGCCAGCAGTATGGGGAGGAGCTAAAGCCATTTAGTGTGACACCTGTCTCACCACTGGCAAGCAAAGCACCTCACAGGTCAGTGGGAGGGACTTATATGACGTCCAATCAAGATCCCCCGGCATGCCTGGAACTTGCAGCTGTGCAAGTTGCACTGCAGAAATCCCAGATGAGATGTAGCAAAAGAGCCCTCATTGCTTCAGCTACTTGTGAATCTGCAGATATTCCCCCCCATTGGCGTGACGGATATTTCTTGCTTCGCGAAAATCTATACAAGGTGTTCTTTGGGAATGTGATACACGGCACTGAAGAATGAACTCTGCTCTGATGGTACCGGTAACCAGGGTGATAAATTTCAAGATTGGTAATAAGTCTTCTTCTGCACTATTTCAACCAGCTACAGCTGAGTTAACTTTGCTTTACAGCTTTGACAGCTTTATTATACACCTTCTGCCCCTGAACTGCACAAATCTTTTCCAACTGATTCTCCCTGCTTTCGATCATGTGCACAGTTACAATATTATACCTCCCTGTTTCAGACATAACAGCCATTTTCAGGCTCTTTCTAGAGCAGAAGTATCATCCTAAAATGACCCAGAGGCTAAAAACCCTAATGACCCACTTGAGTCTTTTGGATCGCTTACTAAACACCAGCGTTAAAATTTGTCGAACACTGATTAGTTTTTTTATTCTCCGTGGAAACCGAATTATTGATCAGCAGGCTGGATTTAATGATAATTAGAAAAAAAACATTTTGGGCCTGTTCTTTGAGTCCCCTGTTCTATAGACTCATAACTGTAAAAGTTACCAAAATTAAATACTTCAAATTAGAAATATATACTGTAGATCACTAGATCAGTGTTTCCCAGCCCGGTACTCAGGGAGCCAGAGTTGGTCCAGGAGTTTTTGCTCCCTCTCAGTTCCCAATACTGCAAGTCCCCAAAGGCCAAATTGGGAAGCACTGTTTATTTACTTCGTGGTCCGGATTGAACAGAGCATTCATTTTGTTAAACGATTCCAGGTCTACACATGGTATGGGAAGTGCTACACCTTTAACGGGAACAAGAACGCATGCAAGAGAACAAAGCAAGGAGGAATGGGGAACGGCTTGGAGATCATGCTGGATATTCAGCAGGATGAATATCTGCCCATTTGGAAAGAGACAAGTAAGTTCCACAAATGAAATATAATCCTCTGCACACGAGTAGCACGGGATATCACCGGATATCTAGGGAAACGCGAATGTTGTGCCTGTTTTGGAGCCCGTTGCGTGTCTCTCTCATCTGGAAGATGAGACATCGTTGGAAGCAGGCATCCGAGTTCAGATCCACAGTCAGGATGAGCCCCCATACATCCACCAGCTAGGATTTGGGGTCTCCCCAGGCTTCCAGACCTTCGTGTCATGCCAGGAGCAGAGGGTAGGTCCCGTCATTACCCTTCCCTCCCCACCTGGCCCCTACCCGTCTAGGGATGGGCCCTGATGTGCACTGTGTCTCTCAGCTGACCTACCTGCCCCAGCCCTGGGGGAACTGTCGCTCCACGCAGGACCAGATGATCCCGGGCTATGACACCTACAGCATCAGCGCATGCCGACTGAGCTGCGAGACGCAGGAGGTGCAGCGGCAGTGTCAGTGCCGCATGGTACACATGCCAGGTGCCTGTCCCCCTCTCTGATAAGTCACTGACTTATCATTGCCGTCACTCTCTCCCACATTCAATGTCTCACTCCATTAGTCATCACTCATTCAGGGGCCCGGACCCTATCGCTCACTCATCTTTACCTGTCACTTATCCCCCTGTCACCCACCTGTCTTTGTCTCTCTCTCACCCGTCTCTGTTACTCGTCACAATCCGTCATCAGTCTTTCCAGCTCTGTGAATAACACTATACATAGGGGTAGCGCAGAGAGCTACTCTTTTGCAGAAATACACTACAGGGCTAAAAGTATGGCAACACTACAATTAATTAGAGGAACTGCCTAATTAAGCTACACACAATGTTGACATAAGTGTATAATTAAGCTCACAGTCAAACAAACAGCAGCAGCAGAATGAGTCATTGTACAGGAGAGGTTAATGTCTTCCCACTTGGCATCTTTCCAACAAGTGAGTTCGCCATATTTCCGCCCTGGTCAGCTGAACGTGAGGTGATTGTCTGGGAGCAAGTTCAGGTGTGAACTGATAGGACACCCAAGCTCACAGATAGAGACCTGATCACCCAACATCATTACCCAACCTGAATCCCCCGCCCCCCAACGACTATCGAATGGAAAACTTTCCCATTAGAGTACAGACTATTTTAGCAACAAAGATATGGACCAAATTCATATTAATACCCTTGGCTTCGGAATTAGATGCCAGACAACCTGGGGTCCACATACTTTTGGCCACATAGTGTATGTTAAAAACATTTTGCTAGATACAGATGAAAAAATTGTATTCCCGAAACACTGTCTTTGATACTCAAGTTTTCTTTCCCCATATCAGTTGCACAATTGATGTGTTACAGCAGAAATAAATTCAAGGTTATTCTGTGATGTGACCCTAAGATCCTGTTCAAATGAATCAAAAATTGAACATATTCTGAGTGACCACCTCTCCTGTGTGTCTCATTCATTTCAGGAACAGCCTTTGTCCAGCTATTTCATAATGGTTTCACATCTTCTGTTTAGGAAATTCTGATATCTGCCCTCCCAGCAAAATCGTGTGTGTAGACACGGCACTAGGTAAGACGAGCTTTTTGATTTCTTTATAAAAGCTTTCAGTCCCAGCTGCCCCTTCCTTGCAGAAAACGAATTCTCCCGTGGGTGACGCTGGAACTGTGATTCTTACCTTTGCCATGAAATTGAGTCCTGGAGGAATTGAGAGACAACGTGCCTGTCTGCATGCTGGGTGTGCCCCCCCCTTCGCCATCTGTCCATTCCGATTGCTTTGAAATCACCATTCATTGATGAGATAGTTCAGAGGCGGCTTGCTCCTTTATGTCGCGCGCAGCAAGGCTGCGGAATCCTCCTCGAACGTTTTTGCGAAACGAATCCGTCGATTTCTGTATTAGATGAGAAATATATCAGTGCAATTATGATATTCGGGTCTAATAAGCCAGAAATTTAATTAATTTTCCTAAAGGAAACCGACCTCATTAGATGACTGATCCAAATCTAGGTATATCACACAAGAATTTTACATTGTCTATATTCCACTGTAGCTGTTGTGTTCAAGAAATGGGAATGAATTCTTTATTTTGAGGGGAAATTATTTAGAGTATTATTTTAATATATGTGATGCATTTTTTTCCTTTTTCCTTCAGTTTAAGGATCAGCTCCCCTGCATACAGATGATCTCATTATGGAGATCATAACTGACTGTGTTTGATTTTAGCAGCCCATTCCCAAATCCGCCTTTCTGTTTTCTCCTCTCCAAATTGAATTTGAATTTTCTCAATAAGACAGGAAAAAGTACGGGATCCACATGGATGCTTGGGGGAGGGGACATGCGCGTGTGTGTGTTCGTTTCCCCTTGAATGCGATGGCGCGTGCAGCACATTCCACGGACACCCTGTGCACTACGCCCCACAGCTGCGCTGCAGAAGAGCGAGTCTTGCGCCTGTGACACCCCGTGTAACCTGACTCGCTACGGCAAGGAGCTCTCCATGGTGAAGATTCCCAGCAAGGGCTCTGCGCGGTACCTCTCCCGCAAGTACAACAAGTCGGAGGACTACATAAGGTAACCAGCTGGGCACCAGAAATGCACCCACGTGCAGTACTTTGATATACAAGCCATGAGGTGAGCTGCCCTCCAACCCCGAAGTCCACAAATCTAATATCTCTCGGCCTGTACGTCTATTTATCTGCAGGCAGCGTAAGGGGCAGCTCAAGGACGCAGGGGTAGACTTTTGGGGCTTTTCATCTGCAACAGTGGGTAACCCAGGCTAAGGGCTAATGAAAGGCCCGCTGGTTTGCGTTAGCAGAACTGATGAACAGGGCTTCGAAAGCAGCTGGGTGGAAGGAGAGTGGTCAGTGGCAGAGGGAGAGGAGCAGGGGTCCTCACGGGTCTGCCTTCTGAGATGCCTGTAGCATGGAAGAAGACACCATTTGTTTTGTCCTTATGATTTTACACTTTACATTTAGTTCTCACCTTGAAAGGATACTTTTTTATGCATCCGCTGCCCACCAGCAATCCTCTAAAAACCAGAATATGTATATGTACGTATATGCAGAACTTTAAAATTATAATAATGAAAGATTTTCTCCGCAACCCCACCCCCCTTTTTTTAATAGCTTTAATTGTAATTTTGATGGGAATACATTTTATAACTGCAGGGCAGCACCCAGTTCTCTTGGTATGATGAAGAGGATGAAATTAAAAAGCACAATTTAGCACAATGTTATTTAACAAGATGCCTTGGTGTTGTTGCTCGATTACTGTCACAAAGGGATCCCTGTTTTTACATTTTTTTATTCAGCTCATTTTAATAATACATTGCAGGTAATTATGTGCGCAAAACTGATTATTCATTAAGAAAATCAAAACTAAAGGCTATATGCTTATGGTTAGTGGTCATCAATATATTTAATATTTTTTAAATTACAGAGACAACTTTCTTGTTTTGGATATTTTCTTTGAAGCCCTGAACTATGAAACCATTGAACAAAAGAAAGCCTATGATGTGGCTGGATTGTTAGGTGGGTTTCACTGTGTTTTATTACATAATCAATGACAAAATATCTGGAGTAAATATTCCATTGGCTGGACATCGCCCCCTGCAGGACCCACCCATCAATGCAGCCTCTCTGTTTCCTGTCAGGTGACATTGGTGGCCAGATGGGACTGTTCATCGGGGCCAGTGTTCTGACAATCTTAGAAGTGCTTGATTACATCTATGAGGTATATTCACATACTCAGCCTCGAAGATGTGATACTTATTCAGAAAAGTTAAAACATTCCTGATATTTTCACATACGTTTGCATTTTTTCTAAATTCAAAGTCACCGCAGCACATGTGGCACAAATCAACAACTGTGGTTATGGAGTCAGTAGATTAGATGCTGTGACATGTGACCCCCCCCCCCCCCCAATACAAACACGCGCGCCAGGTAATGAAGGACCGGATGCAGCGTCTGCTGAAGCCACGTAAGAAGGAACAGAATAAGCAGCAGATGGGCAGCGTGGCCACAGTGCGGCTGGACGATATGAAAGCCACGGTGAGCGGAATTGCCTCGGATAACGTGGTATTCTGTGATAATGGGAACTTTCTGGAAGAAAACTACTAAAGAAAACTGTAAAGTGTCACAGATACTATTACACTGGAATGACTCACACTTTGTGCAGGAGCAATCGTACTCATAAACTTCACTTAGTGAGCGCCCTCCCGCTTTAAAAAAAAAAAAAAGATTAAGCTTGTCACTTGTAATTCTAATTTATCGTCCTTTCCTCATGCGAGCGACTGATTGCTCGTTTTGACGTGTCCTGCTCGTAAATTACTCACGGACACGCTCAATCTGCAGTAAACAGCCGCCTCACTATTCACCGCCAACCCGGTTCCCATGTGGCCGAGCGCGCGGGCAGTTAATAAGCGCACTTCCACAGGTGTCTCTGTGTAGCGAATGTCTCCTTATTACCCATGAACACTTGCTCATTGCCTCCCTTCTCTTCTGCATGTACATATTTCCAGTTTTGCTGTGAGAAATGCATTGACACACACAGAGAGATAAAAAAATACTTTAATCCCTTTAAATACCATATTCTCCTTTATATTCATTCAAATCAGACATCCCTAGCAAAGGTTTACCCTCCTTGTTTTATTAATCTCCAGTGACACTTCTGGATGGATTTAATCCAGAACAGCAATATTTTTTACCCTGTAATAATACCGGAGCATTTTGAGCTTTCATGATAAGTCATATCAACTCTGCTACCCACACTTACTGTCTGCTATCAGTTCATGAAGGATTGAGCTATTTATTTATTTATTTTGTGGCTGTCAGGACCCCAGCGAAATGCCAAGGGGTCACACGGAGGGGGCGACCTTCCCGTCCACGATCCTTCCCAACCATCACCACCATGCGCAGCACAGTGTCTTTGAGGACTTCGCCTGCTAGAGCCGTCCCCGCCACTAGGTGGTGGAAGTGCTCCTGTTTTGCGCGGAGTTGGGGGTCGCAGTGACGGACACTGTGCTCTCAGCTTTACCCTCTCGCTGTCCACCAGTGAAAGCTACAGCCAAAGTCAAACACCCAACCTGTGCTGCCAACAGACTTTGAGTTCAAAGGTGCAGCGTAGATGTCAGTGTTGTCCTGCTGGAGACTAAAGGCTCTTCCTGTTCTCCTCCTTCAGGAAGCTCTCCTCTTGTTATCTTATTATTTCTATACTGACCTTTTTGCTAAATGCCCACTTAGGATAAACCACTCCAGGACTGCATGTAATGTAGACCCAGTTTGTACTAAGAAATGGAAGAAAACGATGACCTCAAGTCGGACACTTTTTTCCCCCAACAGTGGGTATTCCCCTAATATGTCATACAGTACCTCATTCCAGAATATCCCTCTGTGCACATCTGTCTCTGCAGAGTCCACTGAACGGTCGATAGCACAAGAATAGCAACACGTAGCAACAAATCTCCAACAGGCACAGACATTTCATATTCTTTTACATAGATCATCTACGGAGTTTTTGTAATGTTTGTTAATATATGAAGATTTCAAAGTGATCTGGTCAGAAAACATTTTTAACCTCATTGAGAATGAAGCAGAGCTGCTGATTGCTGCTGCCAATTGATTTGACCAAGTAAAGGGTGATTCTGTTGCAAATCTTCCTTTGTCTTTCCTGTGGACAGGGACGTGTGTGGGGTAGTAATGAGCATCATTTAGTCTCTTTGCCATTCGCCAGCTAGGGGTCGATGTGCATGTAGGTTTTAAAATTAATTTTAGAAGGGAAAAACATGCTGAGAGCAGTGGCGATTATAGATATTGCAAGCAAATGCACACACACACACGCATAAACTCTTTCTGGCTTAGTAAAATCGTCTCCTATGTTACTGGATGGAATAATAACTGGTCTGTCAACAAAACCAGTATGTCCCCAATTCTCTGATGGGACACAAGGTTTTCCTGAAGTAATACCATGACTCCAGTATTTTACATGTCTACCCAGTTTGATCTAGCTGCCCCCACCCCCATTATTACCTCTACATTGTGCCTCCATTGAACGAAGCCTATGTGGTCTCCCATGTGAACCAGTATATACAGGCCTCGATGGGTCATTGGCTTGTGGAATTCTGTGATTGGTGTTCCTATACCAGCGATGGCCATTAGATGGGCAAAGAGCACATTTGCCTTGATCTGATTGGCTGGGATCCAGTTTTGGGATCACTGTAGATGAATCTGAGTCAAACATTCTCATTGGCCTAAACCTTTTGATACAAAGTCTAGTGTTCCATTCAACAATGGGCTCTTTGGATTCTCAAGTTACTCTATTATTTCATACATCTACACATAGCTGTTATTCTTAGTTTTGCTATATTAGTAATGATCAGAACCACTCTGCTACATTAAAACATCATAATTGAATCACCATGCTAAATACATATGGCAAATCCTTTTTCCAATAGTCGGGAACTGCACATGGCTATTAAAATTCAAAATCATACTTTTCCAATGGTTATCCACCATTAATCATGTACACTCTATGCATAGTATCATAACATATCATAATATATTATAACAGGTATATAATCATGAATAATCATAGCAAGTAATGTGGATTTTTTCCCATAAATTATGTATTCATTATTCTGCCTTCTTAAAGAGGAAGAACAACGGACTGTGCATCATTTCTGGTGAAGAATTCCGTATCGGGAGGGAAGAGGCATTGGACAGGCAATCCTAAACAAATAGAGTTGATATTGTAGTCATGGAACTTACTGGAAACAAGAAACATTTTGTACATAAAAGACTACTGTTGTACCTGATTTTTGTTTTGTTTGAAAACGTTTTATAAATGTAATGGGAATTATAATTCAGTATTATAATTAAAAGTCAGATTAATAAAGCGAATGTCTATCGGTTGTTTGTACTTTGAGTCACATGTTTTCTGTAGATGTCTTCATTTAAAAATATGTACAGAAATCTATAAGATGCACACAATGACAGCGCCTTTCCACATACCATAATCTGTAGTATTTGTGCTGTGCACATTCCCGGCAGCATGCTGGCTGCGCTAACTACACCAAACTCCTGTGGCTCTATTTTGATGATCTGACGCAAACCATAGAATGCAAAGGTGGAACTAAGTTATGGACGTGTCCAAATCTATTTTGCTATTTTGATGGTGGAAAGGCCAGACTTTGCTGCAGTGCAAGGCAGAAAAAAGTCCTAATTCTCTTAATTGTTCAGAGGCGTGTTTTGGGGGGTAACATGCCATGAACCAAACGGAATGGCGTGTCACCTCGTCTGACCTCAGCGCATGATCCGTTATGGATTGCTATTAAAATGACGTGTTTGCACGGCAAAACAAGATCGCGTTTCGGCAGAGGAAATGGATGTGTTTGTGTGCGAAGTGAAAATGCACGAGCATACAGTATCATCTACGGGAACAGCACCGTTCCACCAAAGCCTTTCAAGGTGAAGTACGCGTGGGATGAGTTAGCAGCAAGTGTGTCCATGTTTTCTGCCATCAGCAGATCATCTGCAGAGTGCCGAAAGCGGTATAAAGATGTGAGAAGATGGAGAAAATAGAAGCCCGCTGCTGTGTGTGATACCCACAAGGTAAGGTATATCTGGACTACACACACACACGCACAAACACACACACACACAAGGAGAGCATGCAAACTCATGGTAGCATCCCGAAATTGACCTTCGTCCTATTTTTATGATTTTTTTTTAACTTCATTACATTACGAAAACAGCTTTAAAAGGCAATATGAACAATAAATGAGCATCTAGCACTAAATCCCTTCCTGAAATCTGATAGATTCTACGGGAAGGTGATTGTACACAAACAACAAACCTCCCCCCTCCCTTGAAGATTTCAAAAACTGAAGGATAATGTGTCAGTGGCAAAGATCAGTAACTGGGCCATTAAAGAAGGGATCAGCGAACTAACAGCCCGACACCCTCAAGCTCTGACTCACAATAAGGTCCTTTATGTCAGCAGACCAGTACACCACAAAACACATTTTGCTCTGATAATACATTTTTCCTTTAGACAAAACAGCAACTTCAGAAGCCATTTTATAGGTATATTTCTTAATTCTTGATTGCCTTTCTGACACACAGTAATGCCTAGAATTATGTGAGATCACATTTTCACAAAAATACTAGGAATCTCAATAATTAAAAGAAACAGTTCTAGAAAAACCTGTAGACTTTCCTTAGAAATAATACAAAACAATAGAAATAATGCAAATTAAGATGGAAATATTTGTTGCTCTGTATTTTTGTACCATTTTTTTGTGCATTACAACATCATATATATTATACACACATACTACAAACAAACTGCCAGTATTTGAAATTTTAACATTCACAAACAGATATAAATTGAAAAGTGAGTAGGGAAAAAAATTACAAAAAGATTTCTCATATAAACTAATTATGGTCCAGGTTCCACCAGAATGGAGGAAAAATTCCATTCTTGTAATACGACTGACATCTAAAGGCAGAAATGGGTTCTGATGATGGATTTGAATTTCTAGTTTGCATTAACATTCAATATGGTGGTCAGACCTGCCTTTTAAACCGTTAGATCTGTAAGCATATTAGTATGAATCACTTCAGGAGAGCAAACATCTGAATGAGGTGTTTAATTACACTTAATTTTTTAATGGCTTAATTTAATCAAAATAGGTGAACATTCTGGAAAAATATGTTGAAAAAATAACTATCCATAATTTGTAAGAAACAATTTCTTTTAAAAAGGTTGTACAAAAACTGCAAGCTTCCCCACAAATTGCTTTTACATCAGTATGCAAGTTTAATGAGTAAAATTGCTATCCACATATGCTCAGATCTCTGGTACAGCACAGGCCCTGGATATGATAAGACACCCTGTACTATAGAAAAAAGAAACAACGTTAGCTCACTCCTCACACATCTCACTCCTCTTTGATCTGGCTGCATTTGTGAACATCTGCAAAGTGCCCTTCCTTTGAGCCTGATTCACACCAGAGCAAACGTGCACTATGACATCATTAGGGCAGGGCAGCTCTGCGCCTTTGTAATCACCTCCCGCTTGACATCTCGAATTCCAAGACTTCAAATAGTCTCTCTCGCTCTCTTTTATATAAACGTTATTATAATGGTCCAATTTTTGGACTTACAAAGCCTGTCATGGTCCTCTTGCAATATGTAAATTCAGTACAAAAATAGCTCAAGTTACTGGTCATTTAATACTTTTGTGCAGAATATAAAACTAAACATGGATGCAATTTTGTAAGGCTTTGAAATCTCATTAGGATGGGTGTGGTGGGGGGGTTACAGTGCCCTGACAGTAGGTACCCGTTGAGTAAAGTATGTCATGCAGTATGTCATACAGTTCAATACTCAACTAAAATCTATTTCCAGTGTACCATATGCATTTATATGAACAGTTTACTTATAAATTGTAAACCTCATCAATGTGCCTTCTGTAAATTCTCACAACATTCTTAACTACAATAAGAAAACACCTTCACCATTAACAAGACAAAATATGGCATCAGATGTCGTAGTCACCCAGCACACGCATTATGCGGCCAATTCACATTCCTCAGCTGCCTCCAGTAGTAGATTAGTTCTAATCTCAGTGCATCTCTGAATGCCTAGTGAATTTAGATTGATCATTTATTTGAATGCATTATTTCATTCTTGTCAAATATGCTGCATGACATGCTATTCTGACAAATAAAACGTCAAGGATTAAATATTCAGTTCCATCATTTTGACTAAATATTTAGATACCAGGAAAGGGTAATTTGCTTGTAAAGTAGCTGGTTCAATACAATTACATGATCGAAAAAGATAATTTTTTTCTTGTCCAATCATAAGAGAATTAACAGCGATGTCTTCACTTGACGCACTGGACAAGTGCAACTTAAAAAGGAAATAATAGTTACCCTGTTAAGAAAATAATAAAGAAATAACAGCTACCTTAATGGTATTTGCTCTGCTGTGCAAAAATAGATCAGCATAGTATAACCATCAAGTTGAGCTCCAACAGTGAGGGTGTACTTGAGTTTTGCCTCTTTCGACAAGTGCCAAGGAAACTCCAGCAACAGCACACAAGCTGCTAGAGCTGACAGCCCGTTTGGGCCCTAGTGCATATACAATGTGACTTATATTGCATATAATTCTCCCTAACGGGCTTGGGCTTCAAAATGCCACTTTGTCTGAAATACGAGGCAGATCTCAGAATTTTTTATGACAGCAACTCCTGCTTCACATTAAAATTTTCCAGATCTTCTTCAAGGCACTTCTGCCAAATCTTGAGCAATACTAAAATATTCCATTTGTAATCCATACCTAACTATAATATGTGTGTACACTCATAGTGCATTATAAAGTAGTGGATGTCATCACCTGTTATTTGAAAAGAGCAGATTCATAGTATTAAAGCCTGGAACTGTTCCTCTGAACAACAGCAAAGGCATTTGTGAAATGTGCAAAAAGAGTCAGTCAATAGGCAATAGCTTGACATGGCAGAGCAAGTACCAAAGGCCAAATACTCACATACCACAATTAAAATTCCCTCTACATAGCAGCTTGTTCTTGTCATGAAAGTATGGCATCCCTTCAGAGATGTGCTGTATTTTTAAACTCTTAAACCAAGTACTGTGACTCTAACCAGAAAAAGTGGTAGGCAAACAAGTCACGAAAAACAGAGTTAGTGTGGTAAAAACTAGAGAAATTCTGCCGGTTTTTCCAGTTTTTTTGCTTCTGGTCAAGTGCTGTTGCCCTGCTGTAGTCCAAACAACATGGTGCCCAGCTGGGAGCGAGAGCCAAAATTGTTTAGGTTACTCTGTACGCACCTGTGGTACATCTCCTCGCTAAGCTGTCGGTCACACGTCTGGTGCCGGTAGCTTTGACGCAAGTTGGGCTCAACTGCCCTGAACACATGCAACTTGGAGTAAGTAATGAACATGTCATACAAGTCCAAAGTGTCCAGGAGGTCTTCATTCTCCTGAACGTCAGGGGCCATGGTGCAGAGCGCAGCCATGTAGTCCGAGTTGTAGAAACATGCCTCGTCGAAGATGCTGCGGTCAAAGTAACCAGAGTCTTTGACCAGGTCAATGGTGGATGGAGGATGCTTGTTGTGGAAAGCGATATCTGGGTTGTAACCTTGGAAGTGGATTGGAAAGAAGACTTGCCAGTTTCTGATGGAGTTCAACCTACAGTGACTCAGGAACTCAGAGTTTATATTAGTGTTGACACTGGCAATGAACAGCAATGTATCAACTGGGAGCTTCTTCGAAATTATGTCCACTATTTACATTTTAGAGAGGTTGTCTGCCCTAACACTAATCCATGGGTTTTTTGCCGTGGGATACTTTTGCTCGTAGGCAACAATCTTCACTTTAATATCAGCAAAAAAAAAAAACATTTTTTTCGATCTGTTGTGTTTCCAGGGAGTTATAGATGAAAAGTAAAGCTAAAATAGCATTCTCAGACCTTTCAAAGCAATTTTTCGCATACAGATCAAGAAACCGGGGGTCATATTCAAGGTCACGAACAGTCATCGGAAGCACGATCTGAACTTGCGTAGCTTCTGAAACAAAAGGCATGGGCATGATTTCAACTTTACTCAACGGGCACAGAAGTTGAACCCTCTTGATGATAGAGCAACTCCTTCACTTCTCACTGACCACTTCAAGCTGCATGTCCAGTTTGTATTCCATGCCTCTTGTGGGGTCAAACCGTCTGTATCCATTAACAAGTTGCTGCTTTTTCAGCTGTAATATGGGCGTGTACTTCTTGCTTAGTTCCTCCATGGCAACCTCAATGATATCAGTGATGTCCAATTTATTGATCCCACGTAGCTCACATTTAGGTGATCCATCAGCACAAAAATACAACTCATTTTCAGTGAAGTATTCCCATCTCAAGACCTCGAAATGAGTCTTTGGTTCAAAGGGCGGGTTTAGCCCTGTAGGACACCGAGTGCTCTTATCACCTTCAAAGGCCACTTCACTGATATTTTTTATTTCTGCCTGTGTGGAGATGAACAGTTTCCTATGTTACTTTAATGCATCAATAAAGTATTACTATATATTACAAGAAATAGAACGCGCTTCTGCAAAATGCAAAGCCACACGGGATATTAAAGGAAGGGAAATATTGGAAGCTATAGACCATTAAGCTACTATGTGCTTGCCAAAACAACACAAATGCGTGATTCTGTCGCATCATGGAAAAAGAGCTCGCAAGAATCTGGGACCATGTGTCAATAAGGTTATCCCTTAATTTTACGACTAATTTAGCATATTCTACACCACACAAGTGAGCACCACTGCAGACAGTCCCAAAGATAGTTCACGGAACTGAAGCAGAATTATTACCCATGGAAAATAAAAAATTGACCAGCTATTGAATAAATATCCCCTGGCAATCATTCAGATCATATCATACTTCCTGCTGTTCAGAAGTCCATTATCTTTCCTCACCCAGCCTTACCCTGTTTATGTACAGCAACCAAGCTGTATGATGAACTACTCTGAGTTAAAACCTGATACTACCAAATCCACATGGGCACTGCAGTCTTTGACTTAACGGCCCCTAAATTATAGTTATGGAATATACCACTCCACCCAATGTTGTGCTTCGACAGTTTCTGTCTTTGTCTAAGATTGTACATAAAAATTAATAGGTATCTACAAATACATTCATGATATTTAGTAAGCATGTTTGTTTTTTCCAGAACGTCAAAGGATGAGTTACTGATGTTAAGCAGCTTACCTGCAATTTCTCTATTTCTTGGTATGTTCTCTGCAACTCAATCTCAGTGAACATCTTGTGTAATTTGTACATCAGTTCAGGATCTGATATTGGATGCACAGCGATGATGCTTTTGAAGTGCAAATTGTCCCAAATATTTAGATCCATTTTTTCCCCCATTTTGTAATGATAATACTTAAGACCCTAAAAAACATTATGATTGGTCAAGAAAGACAAAGATTTTTAAAGCATGCTAAGACAATTGAACATAGATGTATGGTTTCTGAATTCATTAAGATAAACTCACAAAACCTTTATCAGGTAGTCAATACTTTAACTTAATTATCATTTTTGACATCACAAGGGGAAACAAAATTGATGAAAGTTAACAATATACCAACCTGAACTAAGTAGGTAGAAAAGCTACTTGTCTGAATTATTGTTTTCCTTTGTGAAAGGGCCATTAGCCAAGACAGGCACTCAAGACCAGAAAAGTCTTACCTCGCGTTCATTAACACAGTTGATTTTTACATGATTAACAATGCATCTCCCAAGCCACTCATCTGGTCTGGTGCTCAGAATGTCATTCTGACAGCTCTCTAGGAAAGGATTTAGCTGAAGCAGCAAGGATTGGGACAGGAGATACCCAGAATCTCCACAGCAGTATGTTCCCTTGACCTTCCCACCAATAAATTCCTGCAGGTGGCCCATGTAGAGGTTGACGTTCATGCTCAAGTGTCCGACGAGAGCTTTCAGGTGGTCTGACTCTGTGTATGTGTCATCCTGGCTGAAGTAGAAGTCATACATATAGATGTATTTCTCAAGAACATACCTGACAGTTTGGAACATGTTCGTAATGAGGGGCTCGTCACCGTGGGTGACCACAGTCATGCCATGTGGGATCCTGTGATTGAGGGTGCCTGTGAAGAACACCACCGCACCCAGGTGGTGGCCGATGGTGCGGTTCACGGCTACCCTCAACGTGCTGACTGTGTCCTTGGATGTCAGGACACCCACAAAGAGGTGCTCGCATATTCTCAGCTCAGTGCCGATATATCTGCTCCTGATAGAACAAAGCATGACACATTCTGTACAATCTCCTAATGTTCTTTATATTTACATTACGTTTATTTATTATGCTTTTAAGTGATCGGAGAGCAGGGTCAGACAGTCCCTGAAGCAACTGGGGTTGGGCCTTAATTAAAGGGACCATGGCCCTTAATGAAAACACCACAATGTTATTCTAACTCACAACCACCGGACCACTTGACAGTCTTAAACAACAAAGCCACACACTGCCCCAACTGTAGTCTCGACAACTGGATTTCATTATAAAAAGGCTGATTTCACAAATACCCTCAAGGAAGACTTTCAATGGGGACAACTGAGGTTAAATGACTGAACGACATTGGAGAAAACATGTTCGGACAACTGTGTGTCAAATTAATTAGTTAACGGCTGAAAGTAGATTTTCGGCAAAGCAAAAGGTCAAAAAACTACCTGAAAATGTAATTACCTGTACTGTCCTCACACAAAGGCAAACAAATAAGCACGCTCACTTTGTCAAACACTTTCAGATAAGAAGTTAACATCACAAACAACTTTTACACTGGGGCACACACTTCACGAATTTTATTACATTGAAGGTACAAGGGACAAGAAATTGTTACACCATTATGTGAACATACAACATATGACTATAATCAAAGCAGGAAGACAAGAAAAACTCTTTAGCATTGTTAAAGTAAGTAATTACACATCAGAGCAATATTTAAATTAAATGTATATAAAATATGTATTTAATTACTTTGAGCATTTTGAATTTTTGCTGGACAGAAAAATTATGTCATTTGTAACAAAATACTTTGAGAGACTGTTAGGCCCAGCTTGCTCGTAGTAAACTTCGTTTCCCATAACCAGGAAATGAGCAAAGCTCCTGCTTCGGTGCTCGAGGCTAATTAAACTAAACTCTCAGATATCGCTCACCGACTGTCATTATAGGGACAGAAAAATAGAGTAATTAGCTGTACTCTAGAACTTGTTTGCCTGACAATGGCATTCTAGTTAATTTAAACAGGCAGTGGCATCCTGTGGTTTGTAATATATGGAAGACTTGGGCCTTGTCCACACGTACACGGGTATTTTTTTTAAACGTAGCTTTTTGCCCTTTCCTCAAAACCACAATACATTTATGATCCCATATCACGGTTCCGGAATCAGTGCAACCTGTTGAGCTCATTAGTAAATATTACAAAAGACATTTTTCACTTCACAGTTAATACTATTACAGACGTAATATGCTGAATTATTCTATTTAAAGTTAGAGCAAGTATATTTTGTATTATTTTGTATTACACATTACTATAGGGCTGTAACGGTACACGTATTCGAAGTGTACTGTTAATATTTTGTGTATTTTCAAATTAATCGCATACATTCTCACACCTGTATTTTGTTACATTTGATGAGCAAGTATTTGTAACAAGATACTTTTTGATGTCTTTGCGCCCATCTCTGTTACACATTTAGCATAACACAAACACATGCGTTCGATTTACCACATGTGGGCTTGTCTGGAAACCAAAGTAAATAGGAAGTCCATTCCCGGCTAATGGAAATAGCTGTCAATGGAGTTACCAAACTTGGACTGGCTGGCTCATCGACACTGTGTTGCCAGCTAGAATGAATTTCTAGTGGTTATACAAGAATGAAGGGTGGGTGTGAGGCTATACAAGAGACCACTCTGCGCTACTAGTATTATTGAAACATGTTGAGTTGAGGCTGCCGACTATTTCGCCTTCCTCTGTTCCACCACAAATGATTCAGCTCAACAGCTGTGTGGTAATTAGCACAAGAAGTTGAATCAAGTGTTAAACGAGGGGAAACCCAAAAATGTGCAGGACTCCGGCCATCCAGTGCGAGGAGTCCGACACCTGTGTCCTAGTGGATTGACGCGCACTGTACAGAAGCAAAAGTGTTGGCTTTCCGCTATATTTCGCATAATATGCACAGTAATGAGAATAATTCACGCCGAGGTGGTAAATAGGTAGCCTATATTTATTTACCAAAACCCAAATCGAAACACATTTTACACGAGGGACACAGACCGTGTATCGTAAGCTACCGTTACGATTGCTATTATGCTCGGTGATGTTATTTAATAGGCCTATCTAATGATGTACCTTTATTACACACATCGAAGAGATGTTTCAAATAACATTTGCCATAAAAAAATAAAATGTAACATTTTAATGATGCCTTTAATCTCGGTAATTTTGAAATGTGTGATTTTTGTACTTTTTGGCATGCTATGTTATGTTGCTGAGCTTTTCCTCCTCGACGAAACGGAAAACTTAAGACGCACCTGCTGCTTTTACCAGCGACAAAAATATCAGAGGCAAAAAACCGACATAAAAGACACGACAATATAAGACGTGTCGGTAGCTGAGGCACGTCGACACAAAATGCAAACCACAAGCGAAATGTGTCATCCCAAATATTTCTCACATTTTTACGCAAAACCTCAACCACCTCGCTAACATATTTTCCGACTCATTCCCAAGAGCTGTCAGACCGCAACAATGCACAGCAAAAAGAAGATAAGCGCAGTATTTTACACACCTAACAGCATTCAGCTGAATGCAGGACACAAGAGGAAACAGATGCGCAGCCCGTAGTAATAAAATATACATAAAATACTCTACATTAGCTTAATATTATTTATTTATTAGTAGCAGTCACCATCTTCACATATGCTGCCTAATTCGCCTCACTGCTTTAATTTTCCCACAGTGCAGCAATTATAAGAATTATACATTATAAGTCACCCTTCGTGAAAAAACACCGCTCATTGTCCTAACTAAAGTACAGGAGTATGAAACTGCTTTATGTTCCACTGATGGGAACCTAAGTTTGAAAGTGTCCGTCTCACTGTGGCAACTACTTTTAAATGGATGCTGACCCTCGGAAACGCTGTTTCGGCTCGTTTCCCAGTATAAATATTCGTTTTTGCCTTCCCGTTAACATATATCCCACTTAAACTTGTCGATGAAAGCATATTCGTAAATGCCACGGGTAGTTTTTCCCAAGTAATCATGGCAGGAAATCCGTAGATTAATATTAAGCATAATTAGTCTCACAGCTACATTTTTTCCCAATTCAAATCGCTGACAGCTTGACGGAAACATTTTGGCACAAAATTGCACTTTCTACAAATAATGTCTATAAGGAAACTACTCGTATCAAATACCTATTTTAGTCATTTACGTCGATGTGTTCAACTACCCAACAATTAGAACACTTTAGGAGCCTAAATAAGTAGGCAACAATACCAGACGAATAAGCTATTTTCCTGACATTTATAAAAATACGTTTGGTACTCTTCGTTATGTGTTGGGTCTTACCTGAAAAGTTTCTTTGGCTCACTTTGTCTAGTTGGTATGTAAGGTATAATCCTGGGTATAAAATTATCCTCGCTCTCCCCATTCTCATGTTTGGCGATCGGAACTCTATTTTGTTTTCTAGCGCCGTTCAGGTCGCCCCCTGACCGAAAATACGCTCATTTTCCGACTTCTCATGGAAATCGCAGGGGTCTCTCACCAGTGACACGCTCCGTAAACTCAGGGTAAATCCTAAGGAGATGCCAACAGCTACCTGCGCGACCGGCCTCAGGAGAGACAGCATAGAGAATCCCATTGCTTTACATCGACCGCGGCTCTCTTGGTGGGATACCCCAGACGAAGCCGCTATAACATCGGGAAGGACTGGTCAGATCCAAGGGGGAAAAAAAGTTTACAGTCTAGTGGTACGGTTTGCTAGCAATCGAAATTAATTTAAGATTTGTTTTAAGACGTGTAAGTGGTCCTGGCTCCTCCTACGTAAAAGTCAACGTCAGAGAATCCATCTGCAGTTTATCCTTATTGTGTCTTTTGCTGGATCCAGAATCATCGACTGTAGCTCTTTTTTTGGTTCCCGAGCTTCTAGTATAGGCTAATGTAAAGTATTGTTACAATCACACGGTTATAGACGCATTTTATCATGATTTAGGATATACACATTCCAGTGTTTCCCCTAGGTTTACAAATTTGGTGGGGTGGTGGGGTCAGACGGACACGGATTCATGGTGCTCACGTGTTTCTTTTAAATACAGCAGTCATGACAATTGAACTAAACATCAGAACATTTCTTTTTATAACAATTATTCACAAAGCGTGCAGTTTTTGGTTGACGCGCGCTCTCTGTCCGCTGGTGGGAGTGTGCGCGCACCTGTGCGTGCGCGCGCATTGGGGCGGAACTCCGCCATGCCCCATACAGAGAGCGGAGGAGAATTGTAAATGCGACACCGTGTAAAGACGAACATGACAAGCTGTTGTGTAAATACGATAAATAACATACGGCTATTTAGTTTGTTTAATAAAATGACAATGTGTAGACCTGTTCTATAGGAAAGGTAACCTTAAATGACTTCTGTTGTGATCTGGGCTATATAGAAAATAAAATTAAATAAACTTGTACCACACCTGAGCCACACCTGTTGTCAGGTAAATACTAGGGTCAGGTGAGGCTCATCAGAAGCCAAGTAGAATAGAAATCCTATGAGTTGGCAACCCCTGCTCTAGCCTAATTTAAATGAACTTCTTTGTGCTGTGCATAACTAAATTTTACATATTCAACCATAACATTTTGCCAGTTAAGCCCCTTACCTCCCTTCCCAGTCAGGTGTATTATGAATAAACAGATTCAAGACATCTAATTGCACAAATGACCTCTGTTCTGGAATAAGGCTTTAATAGTTTTGGGCAAGTATTAGGCCTAACCATTCAAAATAGTAACCCCCAACCCCAAATAAATAAACAAACAAACATACAAACACAGACACAAAACATAATATTTGTTTGTTTTTATGCCTTTTCATTTTATGTCTGATCTGAGAGAAATTACATAATTTGCCATTGTCAGCAATTTCCTCTAAGACCTCTTATATACCACATATAACAGGGAAACCGCCAGTACAAAATAAACATGTTTATATCATCCACAATTTTTGAAAAAAAATCTTTGAAAAAAGGGTGACGCTAAATTGCGTGTTGCAACACCATCGTAGCAGGTGAGCAAATTGTACTGCCGCTTTCTAACTCTGGTTTGACAGTTTTACCACGAACACACAGCACACACCAGC
>JABFEB020000001.1:46347798-46359721 GCA_019775895.2 Stomatorhinus ivindoensis | reverse complement strand
ATCATCGTATACTTATTACATTGGCTAAGGCATGTTCCGCCCTAAAATATAACCGTGCCGAGTTCCGCATAATTATGGCTAATCTGCCAAAGGAAAACCCCACCTTGTTAGGGCTGGGTGCACCACATTCAGCCCAGCAGATCAGAGCAGAATGCGGCGGCCACAAGGGCAAATGCGCCTACTGTCACGCAAATTCAAAGCAGAGGGCGAGGCGGCCCTGGGACCCGCCTACATGGGGGACGCAGGTGCGTGGGGGTGTCGGTGCGCCGGGCCAGACAGAGTCAGGGTGTCGTTCTGCGAGGGAGCAGCACTTGGTGTGCAGACTGACAGCTGGTGTTAATATCGCGGCGCGCTGACTTTAGGAGCCAATCACATGGCACAGATTTCATTTGACTTACGATAATGAATCCCATTCATTGAATCATGCGATATGAAACTGGCTTCAGAATTTAAAGGAATATAAAAGTTATTCATTTCAGCTTCATCACAATGAGCTGTTCAGTATTTTTCCCTTCTTCTCTGTCCTTTTTTCCCTCTCCCCTCCTAACTATACTGCTGATGATAGGTTTAGTATAAAATATTTTGTGGGAATTGAAAAAGGCTAGGTTCTAATGGTGTAACTGGTCGTGGTTTTGCGGGTGGCGGGGGGGGGGGGGTCTTGGAACAGAGGGATGGAGTGGCTAGTGCAGTGTTTCTCAACCAGGTCCCTGGGGGGGGGTCCCAGATGGTCCACGTTGCTCCCTCCCAGCCGTCTACAGGAGAAGAAATGTGGACTGTCTGGGGGCAAAAACATGCTCTATCTGGGCGCACCTGGACACTGGGTCAAGAAACACTGGGGTAGAAGTGGACATACCATATAACCATACTAGCGGAGCCCATTGATGCTAATTTGAGTCCCCCGGTGAACTGGTGAAGAGCGTAGAGCATGAAAGGACATGATTATCAGAACGTGACCTGGAGGCACTGTCGGGCAAGGTCACACAGGGGCCCCCGCTTAAAGCTCCCCCTCGCTAACCTTACCACCCTCCCCTCCCCACTGCCCCTAACCCCACCTGTGTGTCTCAGATATCCGGGAGACGGCGTTCGTATACGCCATCACGGCAGCAGGCGTGGCGCATGCAGTGACGCAGGCCTGCAGCATGGGGGAGCTGTTGCAGTGCGGCTGCGAGGCCACCCGCAGCCGAGCCTCACCCAGGCCTCCCGGCGGTGCTGGGGGCGACGGGGTGAAGTGGGAGTGGGGCGGCTGCGGCGACGACGTGGAGTTCGGCTACGAGAAGTCCAAGCAGTTCATGGACGCCAAGAGAAAGAAGGGGAAGAGCGACATACGGACGCTGATCGACCTTCACAACAACGAGGCAGGGAGACTGGTATGCCTGATGAATTTCTCATAACCTGTACGAGCAAACAATATATATCCGTATCTGCTTTCAGTAAGCTCACGGGCCGATCTAAATTTTATTTTATTTTTTTTTTTACGTTACGCTTGATGCTCTTTCACGCACATGTGCGTAATTATTCACCTCACGTTGTTTTTACAGTCCCCGGGGGGGGGGAAAAACACTTTGGAGATGTTGGGGCGACGAGGCAAATGACTGAATAATTTCTCATGTAGACTAAAATGTTTTATTACCTGTGCAAATCCTCACAGATAGTCACGCCTACATGAGCATAACGCGTGTCGTACACCGCAGAAACAGGGCAGAAGAGTACAGCTATGAAGCGTTCCCTCTACTCAAAGGAATCGACCTCATTTCTCATCCTTTACGTACCATGTTGCCTATTAACTGCCGTCAGACTTGAAAGGGAAAATGCATGTTAAGCCTCACGAGAGTTTTCTGTTCGTCTGTCCAAACATCTAAAACAAGCTGCGAGTCGCAATTTAGTGTCATTGTAAATAAGCTTTTATAGCGGTTGCGTATTGCATATCGGGAACGTAGGAACGACACGTCACTTCGCTACGCTTTGAAGCCGTATTTTCTTGCCGGGTTCATAGATGTTCTCTTCAAAGACTAAGTAAATAACTAGACTGGAATATGGGGACTAGATTGGCTTTCTTGTTGAGGGTGGTGACCTCACGGAGCAGTGATTTGGTAGTCAGCGTAAAACTCAGGGCATGTCTGGCTTTCCCTGTTAATTATAGAATAAAGAATTGCTCAGGATTCACCTCTGCTCTCCTTGTGTCCGTGTGGCTTCGTCTCAGCCTGTGACGCTACCGCACAGCTAAAGGCTGCCTGAACATGGAGGTCAGGCATAGTACGCGGGCAGGTGTGGGCCTCGCTGATGGAGAAATATGGATTTGGACGGACCTATTACATTTCTGAGATAACAACTGCACAAGTCCTTTCAGATAATGAGAAAAGTAAACAACACCCCCCTTCCACCCCCCCTCCCCTAACGTGCAATTTTGAAGCATTTTAATTAAAATCAGAAGGGAGATAAGGGCCCGGCATTTATCACGGGTTAATTATCGGGGAGCGTGTGTCTAAGTGATCTCTGCCGTCAAGTCCTGTAAGCTCTGGGATGGCTTGAGGCAACAAGAGGGTAAATTCTTTTAGAATAGCGTCTCCCTTTATCTTGGCAATCCATCTCTGTCTAACTACAGGCGGTGAAGAATTATATGAGGACTGAATGTAAGTGTCATGGGCTGTCTGGTTCCTGTACTCTTCGGACCTGCTGGAAAAAGATGCCTCATTTTCGTGAAGTGGGCGATCGCCTTTTGGAGAGATTTAATGGAGCCTTCAAGGTGATGGGCGGTAACGACGGGAAGACTCTCATCCCCGTAGGGCAGAACATCAAGCCTCCAGACAAACAGGACCTAATCTACTCAGCCGAGTCGCCGGATTTCTGTCTGCCCAACAGGAAGACGGGTTCCCTGGGTACCCGGGGCCGCACGTGCAACAGCACGGCCATGGACGTGAGTGGCTGCGACCTGCTCTGCTGTGAGCGCGGTTACCGGGACGAGACGCTGGTCTTCGAGGAGAACTGCCTGTGCAGGTTCCACTGGTGCTGCGTAGTGCAGTGCAAGAAATGCTCCGTGCGCAAGGAGCTCAGTCTCTGCATCTGAAAAGACTCCCCAGGAGCATCTGTAAGAACGGGAACCAGCGACAGGAACTTCTGGAGCCCATCTGGAAACCGGGGAGCGCGGCTCCCTCCCCCGGAACTCTACGAGCTTGGCAGACAGTGGCCTAAAGAATGAAAATCCAGAACATTCCAGAAATGAGATGCTCATTCCAGCTTCTGGAGCTGTGAAGAGCAGCTTATGTCGAATGCCCATGACTGCATGAACAGTGTTGTCATTTGTGGAAAATTCCAGAAGGGAATGTTGGGTTGTCACGACAGAGAACCATTTTTTATGGACATGACTAGGTGTCAGTTTGCAGAACACATACGAATGGAGACAAAAGCCTCAGTGGCACAAAAAAAAAAACTTTTCAGAGTACCTTACTAAGTTTCTAAAACTCTGCAAAGTGTGGAGTCTGAACTTCTGGAACTCTCCAGAAAAAAGAACTCAGTGTCTCTGCTGGAGTAGGACTATACATCATGAAACTCTAGACCAATCTTTGACCAAAAAGAGAAGCAAATTTCTGTTTTGAGGACTTAATGTGACTCATAGGCAGGGTGTGTGTGGCACTTTAAAAACCTTTACTTATGGGAATCGATGAATAAGCACTCTAGAATGCTTTGTTCCCGCATAAGAAGGCAGTGGAAGAACATTCTCCTTTTTCTCGTTGTTGATGAAGGGTCAACGACATAAAGACGCATGGGATTGCAGGAATACCTAGAACCGAAAGAATACATGACCATTTCAGTGACCTGTCACCCAAATCTATAGATAATTATGGATACTCATTCCTTTTTTTTTCTTGTTTAATTTATGATACTGTAATATCACTAAGACTACTCGTCAAATGTGCCCACCTTTGTCAAAAGCACTTTGAAGAAGGAGAGCCGTATCAGACTATGGAAACATTTCTGCTTTATGTAAACATTTGTTTTCTGTTCTTACGAGTATATTGTTGTGTAAACCTAAAACGAGCTGCAACTTGCAGCATTTCAAGACAATTCCTTCCTGTGAGGTATCAAGAAAATATTTTACCCTTTGGTCTTTGCTTATTTAACATATGGGGCTCTTGCACTTTTACTGAAACTTCCCCAAATATGTATTAACATGGTTTTTTATTTTTATTTTTTTTTTTGTAAAATGGCCAGTTTTGCATTTTTTTACATTGTTTAGCAGTGGTTCTAAGGTTCTAAGTGATTTGGTTATTTACCAATTGAAGCGATATAGTTGAGTAAAATCAGAGTGTTCTCTCCCTTCATTTTGGTCAGCAGTGTGAATCACTTTGTTCTGTACATCTGAGGAGTGCTGTTCCAGTTCTTAGGCCATGACATTGATCTTCTCTTCTGTCGCTCGCCGAAAAAAGGCTCGTTCCTCACTGTGATCCCAACACTGAACTTATCCTATGTATCCTCATCAAAACATTATTTTCCTACTCCAAATACAGAAAAATGCAGTAATAACATTGTGTTGTGGTTTATCTGTATATGAAACGTACTTGTGGATGGATCTGCCTGAGATGCCTGTAGAAGCCTGACCTAGGAAGAGGAATCATGACAGATCATGTGCTTATGTATTAAATATCCATGACATATACCTTGATCTGATGTGCCGGAAAATGCACAAAATATTATGCCAATATATGAATTATACATTTCTCTATCAGAAGATTTATTAAGGATGGTGTAGTGGGTTCAGCCAGTAGCTCTGTGTGAGGAGTTTGCATATTCTCTACATGTCATGCAGGATTTCGGCAGAAGGTCATGAAATCAGTCTTCCAAAGCCGGCCGTAGTGTTCAAGTGTGCAGGACTGGCGTCCCCCCCAGGGCGTTCCCCAGCTTTGTGCTGCTTGGGCTCCAGGACCCCTTGACCTCAAACTGGAGAACTGGGTGATGGATGGATGGATGGATGGATGGATGGATGGACGGACGGACAGACTTTTATAATGCACAAGCCTTTAATAAAAATGTAGAAAACTGTTGGAATGATCAGGAGACTGTCTGAAAATCTAGCAGCAAATGTAATTTCACAGTTAAATCAGGATTTTTGCCCTGTCATTGTCCCTGTAAGTGTAGAGAAACAAAAATACTGGAAAGAAAATCTAAATTTAGCACATATGTAAAAATAACTTAAGGAATTTCACACTAATTTGCATGATCACTTCAGACTCTGGCATTTAGCAGTTCTTCATACGGAGCATTAAAAACACCTGCCAAAATATTTGATGTAAACTGGCATAAAAAACCCCTTCGAGTAGAGAGCTGTCCTTTTTCAACTGTAGCTCTTGGCTTTAACTGCACCAGTCAACATTGCAGCTCACACCAGAAGACAGGACTTTTGTTTAAACTGGATTTCTCTCCCCCCTCTCGCTCTCTCTCTCTCCCATTCAGTTTAATAAAGCCAGTACCACTTTGTCCCGTCATTTACCTCAAATGCCACAAGTGTTATTTTAACCAGGTGACTTCACACTAGGTCAGCACTGTGCGGTCATTCCTGACCCCGTCTATCCAGCCCCATCTGCATGAGACCCCATCAAGGAAATAGGTGATGTTTGGAGTTATTTACGCCACTGGAATAGACTCCCTACGTATTAGTTCGAGCCCTGCAAGTCAGCACAAGCTAATATTTTCCAGGAATTCGGGCCAGCAGTATGCAAGGCGGTGGCAGGCTGCAGGGAGAGCTTCATCTTGCTTAGACTGCAGCCCGATGTGGGCAAAAAGCTGGAGAGACCCATTGGACGCCCCCCCCAGCCAGGCGGGATGATGGACGTTGAGGTCGATGCAAACTCCTTTCCCCCGCCATACCCGGCATCGCCACCTCTTGCTCCATATTTTTCCAGGAATGTGGCCTCTTTTGGGGCATGTCTGTCTGTGCCTGTCGTTAATAACACACGCACACACTCCCGGCGCTCACGAATGCCAGCCGTTGTACGGGGAGAGCCGCCAGCCCCTGACGCTCTCATTTCCTTGGGTCAATCAAAACGAGAATGATTCCTCATCAAGCATCTTGCTATCTCAACTCTGTCTAACACCTTCTATTAGCCATGCGATCTTTGCTGTAGACCTTTAAGAAATATGAATATTCGCAATGGCCATCGCCTGGGGACTACAATATCTTACAATGCTTTAACTTGTCAGAGATATCTGCGTACACTCTTCGTGCCGCGAACGTAGTAGCCGCTTTGGCTCGCGTCAGCTCTGTTTGTACTGTTGCAAGTAATTTTGCATAATCAATATGCTCCACCAAAAAAGAACCCGTCTGACATCATCTTGTCTTCACAGGGGCCCCGTAACATGTTTCAATCTGCAGTTGTCCGACTTGGAAGGTTACAGTTGCATGTCTTCTTCCTATCTGATGTTGCGAATCTCTGTTTCTGAGCCAATCGGGTCTTGGGGCTTTTTTTTTTTTTTTTTTTGGAAACCACAGCCTTATCCCAAGGCAGCCTACAGGAGACTCGGCTCGCAAGCCTGTCTCAATCAGAGACAAGCAATTAAACACAGAAAGACGGAGAGAGAGAGAGAGAGAGAGAGAGAGAGAGAGAGAGAGAGAGAGAGAGAGACAGAAGGTATGAGAGAAGAGAAGTGCCGGTGGTAATTAAATACTACAGTGTACACCCAGCTTTGACAACCATTATTTATCCAAATTGAGGTGCGTACTCTGTGTAAGTCATTTTATAAAGTCCTATCTGGATCTAAATCCTTCTCTTCAGGGAATGATTGTCTGAAGCTGGAGGTTTATCTGTGGGTTCATCATCTGATTGTAACCCACAAAGATAATCTCTAGCCTTGCTGTATTTAAGTGGTTGAGATGAATCAGTCACATGTGTGTGCATTAGGTTTGGGAATGAATTTCAGGTAGGTGTGTGATGAGCACAATCAGATTCTTCAAGAGCAAAAGGTATCCTCTTAGAAACAAATGGTAGCTATCATAATTGCCTTTGCAAGATATTAATTGCAATAGTTCCAAATCAAAGGCTACGTCTTTAAACAAAACCATCTTATGTCTATGCCACACGCTAAGAATTTCTGGCTCATATGACCTGTACAAAAATACTCTGATGCAGAGTTAAAACACTCTGTGTGACAGGTAGGGTTGGAGTAGATTATATGAATTCCCCTATGCTTTCTGAACACAAGATGGCGCTATTTGAGCAGCATGTTCTCGGTCACTGGGAGTGCAACTTGCAAAGAAGAGTCCAGTGCCAAAGAGAAACAGGGAATCACTAACAGTTATTTACACTGTGGGTCAGGGCAACTTTATTGTCAATTTAAGTGGATGAGAATCCGGGGCTATTTTCTGTAATTTATATTACTGGATTAATTCCAGAGTTGAGCTGCTAGCAGAACTCCAGGACAGTGTTCCATGCATCACTCCACCCTGCCAGCCAGACTGACCTTCACCTCCATCTCCTCTGACCTGAAATTGTGTTGCGCAAGGCTTTTAAAGGAGGGCAAAACGTACCATCTCACAGGACCTCTATCTCCAGCTTCAATTCCCCCTTTTCTTTCTGAAACATTTACATTGCATTTACTTTTTACTTATTCAGCAGACACGCTTATCCAAAGCGAAACACCTTTTTGAGAGAGCAGGGTCAGATCATCGCTGGAGCTATTGGGGATTAAAGATCTTGCTCAAAAATTGCTTTAAAAATACTTTATCCATCTGCCTGCAGACATGATGTATTTTCTTCCATAAAAAGCAAATGCATCTATTTTTCATTATTATGGTTGTTTAAGTTCCTATCTGGATAAACAGAACAAAGATGACTTGCTCTCAATCTGAGAAGTGGAAGTTAGTCATAACTGCATCATAATTTCGCAAATGTTTGTCAAAGGGCATGATGACTGATCCTTGAGAAGGCAGTCAAGAAATTTCAGTCTGACTTTAGCTAATTCTCACCAGGCTACGACACAGCAAGCCAAGCGAGGTCATCATCCTACATCCTCTGATTCACTTTTGTGTTCATCCTGGATGCATATTCAAGAACAACAAAGTCTGAGTAAAAAACAAAAGATGCTCATTCATTAACAAAACGGTAAAGAACTTTGCTTTCTCTTGGCGGTAGCAAGTTATCTCAGAGTACAGGGCCTAGAGGTTCTCACCAGATGTTCTCCTAATAGGAGTGACCGCATAAGTCAGACTGGATTACAGCCGCAAAGCGTGCCTGGAACCACGCAGGTACGCTGGCATCTCCGTACTCTCCAGTAGAGGGAGTCCGAGGTTTCTCAATCGCTAAGCCGATCCCGTCTCGCGTGACCACTCCTTCCTCCAGTTGCTACCTAACCAGAACACCGAAAATCTTTAAATTGCATGGTAAGTTGTGGTATAATTGAATGTTCAGACAAAGTTCAGTCCCATGTCTAATGACACACCTCACTCACTGCAATAAATCTGAATTTATAATGAAACCAAATATCTATGTACCTGCTTGAAAATATGAGAACCCTTTGTCTGAAACCACACATAAAACACTCAAGAAGAATAATGAAGTTCCTCACTTGTAAATAAAATTGTCCAGGAGATTTATGAGCTATGTTTCTACTCTCTTATTCTACCTGACTCCCAAAGTCAAATTTACTATCTTATAATTGCTTTTAAGATCGAAAAGTCTCAATAAAGCTCTGTCTTGAAATACATACAAGGAATGTGGAAAATATCATGTCCTTTCTGCAACTATTGACAGGGAACAGAGTAAGACTCCATCCATAGGTAAGCCAAAGATTCTGCAGCATTACCCTTACCCAGAATTGGTAAACCCAGTAGCTACTTCTCTCTACCGCCGCCTACAGGCAGAAAGAGGCAAATGCACATAAAGATAGGGTACGAACGTCTTCGAGATTTATTACCAAGTGATGCTCAAGTCACACTGCTGCCTTTATTTCTTGTAATGAGAGGAGCTATAAGAACTTCCTCAGACTGTAAACCAACCCCAACCAATCCCAAGCAAATGAACAAGGCAGAACAGGAGCAACAAAGAACTAAATTCGGCCTCTCCTTAGCTGGCGTCAAACAATTTAATAGAAAGAAAAACAAAATGCCACACTGTTTTGCAAAGTCAGGGGGAAAAGTTCACTTCTCTGCTAGAACTATGATCCCCAGAGGGTGAATGACTGTTGACCTTACGTGACTCATTGAGATGAATAAAAGGCTTCTTACTAAATATTTGGATGTTCTACACTGAAAAGACATTGTCACCAGTGAACACATTCACGCTTCTTTCCATCATCGTATAATAAAAATCTCCTACCAAGAGATTCTACATATTTCTGAAACACACAGCCTTTTAAGCAAATTTACTTCCTCAGTAAATTCAACTGTTGAATATTTGCTTATTACAGGTTGTTCTACGTTATAGCAATATTCTTACTTAGCCTTGGCTGCATTCCTCTTGTTCCTCACTAAAAATCGCAAATAAGATGAAATACACATTCCCCAAAATGCAAATGCACCTGTAACCAGCCCGACAATCTATCACGTACCTTTGTTCTTTGGGAGTCCAGTGTTATCCAGTGCTATTTATTTATATAAAGCCCGCCGAAATTTTTTTTGACATAAAGAATTCTCTCCATATATATTAAAAATTATAGGAAAATACTGGGAATGGCGGATTGTTTATTTGTCAGTAATTCTGACAGCGCCTGAATTGCCTTATTTGCTACACTGTCATTGAAATAATTACAGTTAAATTCAGAAAATCCCAGAACAATCTGTTAGCAAAACAAATAAAATAAAACAAATCTGCTTACCGAATACCGAAACCTTATGGAAATAATCTTCAAGATGTTTTATTAATTTATTCTCGAACAGGACTTTGTTTGTCTATAGTGTCTGTTTTCCTTAAGCATCACACAGCTATGACAACATGATAATATTTTGCACCTGTTATCTTTCAGTCTACCTTACTGATCTGGGCTTCTCACGTAGTCTGCTTTGTGGTACATTGATGTGATAATCAGATGTCATTGTTAATAGGTACTTCAAGAAAAAAAAACATGAAAACATTGGTTCCAGTCCAGTGGTATGGAATTTAATTATGAAACAAATTGTCAAACTAAAGCTATATCATTTCTGGAAAGCATAGAATTTGCCAAAAGAATGTCTTTCATTAGCAGAGCCACCCCAAGGAATTTTCAGCCCAAGGCCATTGTAATTTTGGTCTGAAAAGGTGTTTTTTTCCCCAGACAGGAAGCTGAAATGTCCGCCATTCATTAATCCTATAAAACTTAAGGTAACTGAGACATTACATGAAACAATAAAAAAAAAATGATTACAAGAAAAAAAAAATTTGTAAAAGTAAAAAATGGGGGAAAAAACAGATGTGTTGGAATTATCTTCTTTTCAAGATGCGAAGGTACAATGTTGTCATAATGACACGTATAGGTTATAAGGGAGAAATTAAAGTGTAAATGGACAGGTAAGAAAATAACGATGGCAGCAGTCTAAATTAAACAGAAGTATTGTTTCCATTACAAGCGGCTATGTTGCATTAAGTCTAGAGGATAAATCCCTTAAGAACAATGGGGAAAATTAACATCATTTTGTATTAGAGCCTTAGTTATAGATCTCTGGCAACACCCCGCACTCTTGATGCAGACCATATTTATGTGTTTTCATGGATTTATTCTGCAAAAAAATGTCCGCTGTAATGATTTCAACCTGGTTGACTTGTCAGAGCACACATTACCTGCCAGAGCTTCCTGGTCGCTCATTTACTCCCCAGATGGGTGGTCACATGACCTCACAGCTAGCGAATAGGACAGCTTGCAGCAGTCCGGTCCTTTCTACGCTTCTCAACATGCTCAGGTGTGGGACTCGTACAAGTGGTGAGAAGTTTACACAGCTGGAGCTCTGATTTCCTCTGTGGCGGGAAGCCAAAGAGATATATTAGACGAGCTTGTGACTTTTCAAGCTGGAAATTCTATATGAAGAACATAACAGAATGGTAAAGCCTCAACTGATATTAAGACAAGGTGTATATAGTAACTGCCTGGGCCACACCGAGAAATTCTAGGCCCCATCATCCAATTTTTTGCATTCAAGGGCCCCTATGCTGGACCCCCAGAATCTGCCAGGATGTGCATTCTCTGACTGTGCCCCCTAGTCACTGCTTACCAGGGGCGGACTAACTTAGGGCCCCCCCCTACCCATATCAGCCTAGGACCCCCGGGAAAGTGAGCCAATGGAGCAATTTTTGGGGCCCAAGTAGAAACAAGAGGAAATTAAGAAAGATGGAACATCAATATACTAAGCAATCAGGGTGGGGGCAAGAGTGACTGTGGGAAAAGTTCCCGGAACAGAGGTAGACGGAGACTTGCACTGCAACATCGATCGGCCAAATTTAAGATGTTTTGTATTAGTATAGATGATTTCATCTTAACCAAAATTGTTATATAAATGGTCCGGAGTGGCAGGAGGACCCCTAAATTACAAGGCCCCTCCCTCTCACCCCACCTGCAGCCCCCACCCCCCCACCCAATTCCACCCTTGCTGCTAACATGTATATTTACCATATGCGTTAATATCAGCAAAGCATAGTCAAATTTATGGTTCACCTGTGATGTGGCATAGCCTTGACGTGATTATGGCAGAGCATGCACACACACACGCACACACACACACACACACACACACTTCGTATCATTGTGGGGACTGTCCATTCATTTTTATGAAAAAACACCTAATCCCAACAATGACAACTTAAGCCTCTACCCAGCATCAACCTTAACCACATGTAACCAACCAAAATACAACACAAGATTAGTACTGAAGTCAGATTCTCTTGTGGGGACCAAATAAATGATCCTCACAGTGTCAAAATGTTTTTCTTTTATTGCATTGTGGGGATATTTGGTCCCCACAATGTTA
>JABFEB020000001.1:46326213-46347698 GCA_019775895.2 Stomatorhinus ivindoensis | reverse complement strand
ATGTTCAAAGTCATAAATTCAACTGAAAAGTACATCTTTGGAATATGGGAGGAAACTAGTGGATGGTGAGTAAACGTTGTATGGATCCTTTGCAGGGCTTACTTTGAACCCTGGATGTCAACCCCGGATCTGTAAATTGGATTGCCTCCATAGGCACGCGCAATGCATGGAGATATTAAACATACATCAACATAACTGGCAGCAGGCGTCAATGATGTATGCAGCACAGCAACACTAATGAACCCGGTGGTCCACAGCAAGAGCTCTGCTTCGCAGGCATAGCAGCAGTCACACGAGAATGTCGCAATACCAAGTTTTTATGGGACACGCGCTCAAATGCGGTTCTGCTGCATTGCGCGATTGTGTAGCTGCGAGCGTCTGGGATGTTTTACGTTGATTATTAGTTGGATTGTCATAGAGTGAGAGCAGAAATGTTGAAAGAACACACAAGCCCTGTATTGTTGGCCACATAATCTATGTAAATATGAGCTGTGTGGGTGCCTGGAAAACGGTCTGCAATGTGAACAGTGTGCACCTCAATAACTTCGATACGGTGCATTTAACTGCGCGTCTCGTGTGGCCACCGAGGAAACAGTTATTTTTGCTTAGAGAAATTTAGACGGTACCTTTCGTGTTTTTTATGATAATGATGTATGATATATACACACACTGTGCGGTTATCATGTACACCTCTATGAATTTTGGTGCATGTACTAAGATGATTTAACATATGATCTAGGGTCGACATTTTTTTTATAGCAAATAAATCATTAATATATTCCTTCTTTATTTTGCATTTTTATGCATGTAGAAATGGACAATCTTATTTCAAACTGATTTCACTTACTTTAACAAATTATATTAAGATTTTATTAATTATATAAATCATAGGCCTATACGTATTTCAGGAATTTCCCCGTGTGATAAGTAACGATAATTTAATCTAAACTTTGTGTACGTGTAGGCAATAATGTGTCTATATATATTATCAGGTGAATAGATGTGTTATTTCAAAGAACGTGTTCCTCTATGTTTACTGTCGTGTGACGCATCAGTGGGCTGGCAGACGTCTCAGAGGTGTAGTTACAATGCCATCAGGACGGGCAAAACATCACAAGTCGGCTTGGCTGGAGATCGAGAGAGCGCTGTGGGTCTAAAACCAAAATCACTTCGGATAGGAGCCACACGTGTGAATATCACAGGGCAGTCAGAGTGCCGCTTTTCATTCATTCTGTTTCATAAGTCCAATGTACTACGCTGACTCTGAGGAGTCGCTCATATCTGATAGAAAGTTTTGCGGCGTCTTCCACTTAAAGGCAGTCGTCCGGCAGCTTCTTATAGTTTCATTGACACTTACGCGTAGTACTCTGTGAATTGAACTGGATCTCGCCTCTCACTCTCTGTTACTGGGAACTTATTCTTAGGAGAAAAAGTTTTGCTGATTTTTTTTCCTGTAAGAGCTTGTCATCTTACCCAGAAGAGATTAGGACATCTCCTCCAAGACCCTTGGGGTATCCGAAACAGCGAATCATGGATTTCCCAATACTGTATTTATCCGCTTCAGTACTGCTCGTAGGTTTCTTTTCACAGTGGTAAGTTCATGACTGAAATGCCTTTTATTTCCGCGCATTTACTTTTCATGAACAATACGTGTACTAACAGGAAGTCTGCAACTGTACAAGGCGTCCAGTGCTATGCGAGCTTTATTTTGAAACTGTCAAAGTCGCGGTCTACCTTTTTGCGCTAATTTCTCCTAGTCAATTGACGATTCCGTCTGCATTTGCACTCGATGTTAACATATGAGAGCTGCTGCGTATTTTCTAGTATTCGGTTTTTGTTCTGCAGTAGTTGTGGAACTCTTTAAACTATTTAATAGGTTTGGCAGCATTTGAGGGTATTGAATACATAACATACCTGCCCGCGCATGGGATAATTTTGGTTAATGTGCTCTTTTGATGTTTATTTTGACTCTGATTAATATTAATAGATTAATTGATTTTAAATTGTTTTGATGTATAATGCATGCAATTGATAGGTTAATAATCTTATTAAAAGGGTCCAAGATGTTTTAAACTGAGAAAACAGGCTCAACGAACGACTCAGTGGACATTGTTAATTGGAAAGTTTGCGTTCCAAATTCATAAGTATTTCTCAGCCTTGGAAAGGAAGACTTGTGCGTATATTTACATATCGATCATTGATAATAAGGAGTATATAAATATTTCCACGTTGTAATAATGTTAGAGCCAGTAACTAGCTAAAGACGTAATAATACTTTTATAAATTTGAATTCTTCAATGTTTCCTAAAGATAAAATGTCACAACTTATTACAGCTATGACGTGTAATAACATGCTATTACTTGTAGCCAGCATATGATGTTTCACTTCACTTGTAATTATGTTCTCTCCAGCTGCATCATATTTTGATCTTTCTGCTTGACTCTCTGTAGAGAACGCTGATGTCAACTCAAAGGGCATAAAGATTCTGTTCCTCTGTGTTGTAGGGTAGATTCCAATGAGATTCTGGGACTGAAGATCCCAATAGATCCAATTCTGAATGCCAACACCGTATGCCTGACGCTTTCGGGTTTGACCCGGCAACAGCTGGACGTGTGCATGCGAAATCCTGACGTCACGGCCTCGGCCATCCAGGGCATCCAGATCGCTATCCACGAGTGCCAGCACCAGTTCCGCGGCCATCGCTGGAACTGCTCCAGCCTGGAAACCAGGAACAAGATCCCCTACGACAGCGTCATGTTCAGCCGAGGTGAGAAGCGAGGACGGAGCCCAGGCGGAACCTTCTCAGGTAGAAGGTTTATGTAGTAGTCAATGACTCTAAGCCCAGTGTTTGAAATCCAAAAGGAAACTTTCTGTTGTACCTTTGAGAAAATGATGTGTTCCTTCTTTAAGTATGCACCTGTTGCTCTGATTCATTATAGATAATATATTTGCTTAGCAGCTATTATAATAGCATTAGTGCAATAGCAGTAATAATAATCATGCTTGTAGTGATTAAATATTACCACGTATCCAAAGGATCCTGTGTTTTACTAACACTCACATGTGCTGGAAAGATTTTGATTCGAAACAAGGAGAACCTGTTGTTGCTGGTTTGCTTGTCCTAGTTGGAAAGAAACTGATCAATTTAAGAAGATATTCCTGTGTGATTGTGGAGCAGGCGTGCAAGCTGTGCCCTAATATTTCCTTTATTTGCGGGGATTAGCTGTCTGTATTCTGCGTGATGAAAACTATTCCCTCCCATCCGATTACTACGGACTTGCCCTGAGCAGTGCGGTCAATAATTATGTCCAAAAACAGGCAGGTTTACTGGGCCACGTTCCTGCAGCTGCAGGGGTCTTCAGGCGCATCCATGGAGTTTCCCCTCTGCTGTCTGATTTGCCCACTTACTGCCAGCGTGACTGTTGTGAATTCGCTTTCAGCACTTTCCCGACTCTCGGAGGTGCAAAGCATAAAAAACCAGTTTAGTTGGTTTCTGTAACCCAAAGTGACAGTTTTTTTCTATCTTTAATTCGTTTTCCCACTCCCTTGGCCATCAGCTCATCCGGGCGTGTCTCTCACTTTAAATTATTTGTTAGATTGATTTGTTCCAGGTCCCTCTCGTCTAAAACAGCCTTTCCATGTCTATGTCTCTAGGGTGCTTTTAAGTGCTATCCACCCCCCATGGAATTAGAAGGGGATGGAATAAAACAGGATTGGCTTCCTGATGTATGTGTGAGTGTGATTGTGTGTGTGTGTGTGGGTGTGTGTGTGTGTGTGTGTGTGTGTGTGTGTACAAAGCTCACGCTAGTCCAGAAAGGAGTGCTTTTCTCCACACTAGGGGTGCCCATACCTAGCCAGTGTTGTATTTTTGTGTATGTCTGGAAGTAAGTTTCTGTTAGAGAAGGAAAGCTGGGTGAGGATTTCAGTTCTGTATATATTAACTGTTTTTGATCCCAGTTTAATCCAAAACGTATTCTGTCCTCATAACTGGTTCACCGAATCATTTTCAGACAGTTCCGGTTCAAATTTAACTACATAATTTCATTTTTAATTTAAACAGCTTAAGGACTGGCCATATGCACTTTTCTCCATGGTAGGCGAAAGGTAAATCAGATGTTACATGAAGCTGCATTCAGAGGTCAAACAAGAAGACTCCCAATTGGCCAGTTAGTATTTACTGTCTGGGTCATTTCCCAACAATGTGTGGCCATGGATGATTTATAACTATAACAGCCAGACTATAAAATTACTGTCAGTCTTGACAAATGAAAAGAACATTTCAATAGGACTCATCTTAAAACCAAAATAAATCGTGTTTTAAAACTGCCATAATTAACTACATCCAAAAGCACAGCAATGGAAAATCTATCAAGTAGTAAATTGTTTATTTATTTGTTTATCTATTGGCTAGCTAGATTACAGTGTTCTTTGCTCATTAGTTCTGCATGCAGAGATACAGCAGTAGACATTCCACAGAGTTAAAACAAATCATGCGTGCATCTGATCGCTATACTCCCAAGAAACATTAAAAAATAAAGAAATGTCAATTCTTTACAGTAAAGTGACTGAATCTAAATTTAACTTTGGAACATATGTACATGAATATTTAAAATATAATAAATCTTGAAAATAATTTAAGGATATTAGAATTAGTCACAATCAATGTGATTCTTTTCTAAATTTAGTTTTACCTGATCTTTAATCCATCTTCATTCCAGATCAAAGTAATGTTAAATGCTGTGATAAATGCACTTATGTATTCTGTACAGTCAGTGAAGGATGCAATGTTAAATAATGCAATTCTCATTTACTGTGTTATTAACTCATTCTGATCTAAAGTATGCTTTCCCGTGTGATTTAAGCACGATGTATATTTCACAAATAGCGAGGGGGCATTTTATTAGGTACCACCATGTAGTGTCAGGTAGGAGCCTCTTTCATCTCCATAACCACTTCAAGGGTTGATGAGTTTCATACTTGGAGATGCCTTTCTGCACACCAGTGTTGTATTATGCTGTTTTGCACATCCTGTTAGCTTTATGAGTCTGGTCTCCTCTGACCTCTCTCATTAACACTATGTTTTGGCAAAAGAACTGTCACCGACTGCATTATTTTTGTTTATCATGATATTCTCTGTAAACTTTCAACATTTTAGTACATAAGAATTCTAGGAAAATCCCTGTTTCGGTGATGCTAGAATCACCATGTCCAGCACCAACAATCACACCAGATTTGATATCACTCAGATCACATGTCTGAGCCTTTGGTAAGTTTATCCGCACAGTAACTGAACCTCATGATCCTTTTCCTTTGTGGTGTATATTCAGATCTTGCAAAATCATTTACTGTTTAAAGGAGAAGGCAGCTTGCATTAGCCAGCAGGTGTACACATTAAACTGGCCAATGAGTGTATGTCCTACATAAAGCTATGGAGTTTAGATCAAGCTCCTTTTCCTCCCTAATTGCATAAACATTACCAACTGCAAACACTTATTCTGTGTGAGGGCTTTTTCAAATTAACTGAGCACAGCTCTTTAACACTTCATCATTCCTTGAATGTGGTCAGGGAGCACCCTGAGGAGACTTACTTTTATAGGACCTGAGTTTATTATTTTCTGAGGCTATTACTTTTATTATTGTTTGAGGCTATCACATCTGATTAAGATGTTGCAGAACACAGCCACCTATATCTGTTTTTGACTTCTGAAATAGCGGAAGTAAAATTCAATGTTTTGCCTATTTTACAGGTCTGTATTAATCATTATCCGATAAACTGAGTGCGCATTGTTTTAGATTTTGTCAAGGGTGAACAGAAACGGCTGGGGTCTTTCTGTGTGGTTTGGAAACCTCTGGTTTCATCATAGCAGCAAAACAAACTTTTTTATTGGGCAAAATAGGCCCAGATGATTGGATGTAAGGGCCAGATTGATGACGTAAGGCAAAATGTCCATGAGAGGTAGGCTAGTTGATAGAGAGAATGTTCCGGCGTACATACAGTAACACCTACCAGCAGCAGGAAAGCAAACTGAGAGGACAATGATGATCCCCTGGCCTTTTGTGTGTGCTACAGTCCAATTTACCTCACTGACTGATGTGTGAAAGGATGTCGAGTGGAGGGCTGGAGCTGGAATAAAAGTCAAGTGATTTTCATGGCTTCCTCAGTCACCGTACCTAAACATCCTTGAACCATTTTGGGATGTCATGGAACACAGAGTGCTTGGTCCATTCCCACCCCCATCATCTCTCAAAGGGCTGGAGGCTTTTCGTCTAATGGCCCAATATCCCACTACACAAGGAAAGGCTCAGGATTTCAGGAAAACAAGCCAAGAAGGACTGATTCTTTCCTTGATATCAGCATATTTTTCAGCGTTTTCCTTATTTTGTCCACATTTGACAATTAATGACTCACGTGACACCCACCTTCTTTTGGTGTCAGGTAATAGTCCGTTTGGTTTCCAACGTAGTAAGAGAATATGAAACATGAGAAGAGCTTCGCTAATGTATCTGAAACACCTCACTGATCCACTCCCTCCCTCCCCCGGCCTAGGATTCAGAGAGAGCGCCTTTTCGTACGCCATCGCGGCGGCTGGCGTGGTCCACGCCGTCTCCAACGCCTGCGCCATGGGCAAGCTGAAGGCGTGCAGCTGCGACGAGAAGCGGCGGGGGGACGAGGAGGCCTTCCGGATCAAGCTGAACCGCCTGCAGCTGGAGGCCGTCCACCGAGGGAAAGGCATGGTGCACGGGGTGATGGAGCACCTCCCCAACGATGCCCCAGGGCCCCAGGAATCCTGGGAGTGGGGTGGCTGCAGCCCTAATGTGGAGTTTGGTGAAAAGTTCTCTCGGGAATTCTTGGACTCCCGTGAGAGACACAAGGACATCCACGCCAAGATGCGGCTGCACAACAACAGAGTCGGAAGGCAGGTGAGATGATGCTTTAAGCCCGAGTGAAAGTGTGAGCAGAAGGACTTCCGGAAACATCTGACCCTAAAACTCATAAAATCATGGCTGATTCTGACAGGCCTAAAATAGATTTGATGCAAACCGAAAACCCATAAATTCACCTTATGCAGTGTAGTTTCAGAGTCATTGAAGTTTTGATCAGATAGCTACATGATATGCTTGTGGAAGTCAAGGCTTTGTGTGCTGGAGTGGCTACGCGCTCACAGTTTAGGCCTGCTCAATTTAAGTTATTTATAAGCCGAAAGGGGTTGCCTCGTTTTCTGTCTCACGGACGCTTGCATGTAAACACGCTTCTTTGACGTGCAGATCTTTGTTCCGTATCTCTTTCACCTCTGAGATATGGGACATTCAAAGAGTTCATGCCGCTGAATCGAAGACACAAGAATTCCTTTCAGAGGGATTTTTATGGTCCTTCCCATATCCATAATGTATGTCACCAGCATGCTACTTGAAGCATTTTTTTGTCATTCCTTCAACCAATTCATTGGAAAAAATAACAGCAGACTGTGAGAATTAACATACTTTTGTAGCACCCAAGCACAGTAGTGCAGCACTAGTTTACCAAACGATAATCCAGGCATATCAGAAAATATTTATTATTCTTTTGAAAATCATAACACTTGATATGCACCTAATGGTACTTGTATTATCTGTTCTCCATAAAGCTGTAGCCCTAATGATAGCGATCAGCACTTGATTGCACAAGACATAATACCCCAACAACGGTTCTCTTCAGCCATGCCGAGTTCTCTAAAGTGAATTAATGGGCCATGAAGTCTGATGCGTGTATCAGGCAGGTCTCAATACCCACGATGGGAATACCCATGCTCAACAATCCTCTTTTTACTTGTTAGCATGACTTGACTAAGGACACATAATGCAATTAATATTTAATGTCCTGTGCTTTTTCTGTTCCTTCATAAACCACCACATGCTTTTCTGCAAGAAATTAAGATTTTCAATAGTTGATATGGGTTTAATTGTCCCTAATGGGTCACAAAGTCATCCATAAAACCTCATATGCATAATAAATGGTCTTTCAGGCCTAATTATGAAGTTGACTCATCAGTTTGTCAGGCTGCGTGGGTGGACAGGAACCCTATCATTGCTCGGCAGTTGTAAGAACATCTTATATTAGTATTCATTTTTCTTTCTGTCACCTTCCACATTGACTTACAGGCGACACTATGACAACAAACCCTCCCAGCCACTGTTTCTCAGATCTCTGCAGGATTTGCATATTTAGTGGCTCTGAATAGTATCAGGTTCCTCGTCATCTTGAACTGTTGGTACACAGATCATACGAGACCATATGAGACCATACAAGATCATACGAGACCATATGAGACCACACAAGGTCATACGAGACCATATGAGACCATACAAGACCATATGAGATCATATGAGACCGGTTGCTTAGTGGACCATATGAGTGTGAAATGACTCCCATAAGGCCAAAAAGGGATTAAAGTTTCCACGGAGAGGGGGTGGGAGGTGTGAGGAGAATATTAAAATTATCAACATGCAAATGATGCAGCACTGTAGCTTTAGAGGTAGTATACAAACCTCAACCCCAATAAAAATAACAACAAAAAGGTGAGGTCTGAAAGAGCACATGGCCACTGAAAAAGTCCCCTTTTATAGGGGAATGCAGAGGTTTTTAATGCTGAATACATGTCAAGTCATGCCCACCTTCTGTTTCTGATGGTGTTCAGTCTTGTTAAAAGCTCTAATTAGTAGCTCCTGGCTGTATGGAAACAGATGTTTTTAAAGCCAGCAGAAGATTTGGGACATCAAACACGGCGGAAAGTAGAAAGAGAGTCTCCCCGCCTTTCTCAAAAGGTTAGGATGGAGGAGAAGAGACAACGAATAAGTCAGACGGGTCTATAGAATTTAGGCAAGGAGCGTAAGTTATCATGTACTGTACTGTGTGTATTTGCGTGTGTCTGTTTGCATTTATATGTAGAACAACAACACGCCTCACATGTTAGCATTCCCTGGCCTACCTCATGCTGCAAAATAGCGTAACAGTGATTTATGCTATATAGATAAATCGAAAGCAAACAAGCGATGGGTATCCTTCACGCTGTGTACTTGCATGTAAGAGACATTAGCTTTAATGTTTGGATGAAGTAAATTCTCCAAGCTCGGTCATCACTGACTAGCTAAAGTATTTGCAGGCCGTGCTAGCTTGTCTGTGCTCTGAAAATGCCATCTCTCGCTTTGCGTTAAGCACCGCCAAGATTTGATCAGCAATAAGCCAAAAATAGTTTGCAAGAATGATTCAAGAACTGCAGTTTCCTAAAGTTAGAGGTGAATGTGAACTTTTTGGTTTTTAATTACAAATGTCGTTTGCTAAAGTAGCTTTGACTGTGGTTGAAGATCATATGACTTTGAACTGTAGTGTTTGACGTAACAAAGTTTGTGTCGCAATAGATGTTCACGGATGGCGTATACAAGTAGTGCTGGGAGCTATGACGTTACAAAGTTTATCGCATGTCATCAGTCAGCGTTCATATCAAGCCTCACCCTAGTGGCTGCTCTGTTGGCTTCCATTAGCTTAAACCAAACAGTGATTGATGGTAATCCCAACCACTGTGCCTATTATATTCATCTCTACTGCAATGCCACTAGAATTGGATAGTCTTGATGGTCATTTGTGAGTGATACCTTCAGTGGAATTTACAGTGCTGTTGCATTTAGGTTACATTGTGAATGTTATCTAATTCAGATTCTAGGAATGCTTTAAAGGACCTCTATGACAAGCTCTTGAAAAGCAAGACTCACGACAGAATGTTGAAAGATTGGAAGATTGCCATCTATTTGGTAACTAAGAATTGACATTAACTTGATGGCACCTAATATTTATAAGACTAATTGTAAATGTATTAGATAAACACCTCAGATTTCCTTGTGGCCAATTAAGTTGATAGTCATTAGTCAGAATCTAAGATTCTATTTTATTGCCCGATGTCCAGAAACAGAATATTACTGTATGTACCCTCTGACCAGGAAGCAGAATCTGAGCATGTAGTGTTCCGTTTCCTATCCAGAGGTAGAGTGCTTTTAATGGCTTTTGAGCAAGTCGGCAGTCTAAGTCTAGCACATTGAGAGTAACTGCACGAAAAAGAAATGAAGTCTATGAGCTAGGTTTAATTGAGCTTTAATTCCTTGGTGAGTGGGTTTTCAGTGTGCAGCGTGCTACAGCTTCTGTAATTGCACGCTCCCAGTTAACCGCACGCTCTGGTGTGCTGCACGCTTTGCTGGAGCGACACAGAGACTTAAATGCTGCTTATAATGCTGAAGCCGGCCTGTTTATTTGCTTTGAAACTGGGTCTTTTGAAGACTTTTAACTGTTTTTGCATTAAAATAGGCCTTTGAAGTTTAAGAATTAAAAAAAAAACTTGCTGGACAAACCAGCAAAATGCTTATTTATAAAGACGGGCTGAGTGAGATTCTGTTACACACATATTGCAACTATTAGGAGATATTTTATAATGTCCTGTGGCAGGAATATTAGAATGTCCTAAAATGTAACGTTTTAAAGACTTTGAAATATTTTAATTGCGTTGATGAATGCAAACAAATGACTCGAGCTACTCTGTAGTCTGAGATTAAACAAATGTAATTTTTGGCTTCAGTTACTATTGCAAGTGATGTATGATTTTTTATTTTTATTTTGAAGTTTGTAGCATAGTACAGGTCATACAGCAGGAGAGGTAACACTAAAACTCATTATGAAATGCAGTCTTGAGTTTCCCGTCGTCTGAATGTGTCATGAGTACATTGCATTTGATCTCAGCCTGGTGCCAGTTTACAGACGAGACTGTTCCACTGTTTTCCAATTACAACCTGCCAGATGTGAACTTGGGACAGCTCTGACACCAAGAGATTTACTATAATTACTTCAAAACATGCCTGCGTTTTTCCAGCAAATTAATGGCCACATGGTCAGAAATCTCAAAAGGCAGTTTTATCTAATATTGGTCTGCACCGTGTGCATCACTGATGCCGCCACAGTACTTAATAAAATGCAGACAGGAAGGGAAGGCGTTGACTTGTATGAAATTTGTGTAAATGCTCAAATGTTCCAGAGCAATGGCTTTATAGTGGTGTTCATGAAATGCATTTCTCATTGTTGCAAAGAAGTGGTTGGGTTTAGGGAGTTCTAGTGACTACTTGGAATGAAGATTACTATTAAATGTTATGTTTATACCTCAGAATATTCAGCTTCATGCATGTTTGGCCCGTTCTACACTCAAATTACCTTGGCGTCTGTTCTGCGTTCACGCCAAAACAGAAGGAACATGTTAGTCTATGAGATCTGAACTCTGGTTGCTTCAGCGGTAACAGACAAGTCCTCAACCTGTTGCTTTGTCAGACAGATGTACTTTCCAGGGCCTGTTTTAATGTAAGGAACACCATCAAAGGTTCTGTCTACACAGGTTTCCTCCAGGAACTCCAGTGTCCAACCATGTTTAAAAGCCAATTTGGTGGATTAGTGTCTTTAAATTAAGTCATTGAGATTAACTGGAATCTCTTATGATAAATTCTCTAGATTTGTCTGGTTGTGTAGGGATGATGCAAGACAAGAATTGAGATCTCTCCTCCACGGAGGTCTTACCGTGTCTACATTATTTTCAGTTACATTTCTATTAGTAACTGATTTAGGAACTTGAATCCTATCATAATAATATTTCACTAAAGCGATTAAAGGCTGTGGGAGAGTGCAAAGCAGTATATCTGGTAGCCCAATGCTGGTTTGAAAACTTCATCACACTGAAACTGTTGCCCATGACTCAGTTTGGTTTGGTTTAGAGGGGACTTTGAAAGATTAGCCGTATTGAAGGGTAATGTTTGGACCTGCAGTGCTGATCGGAATCAGTGTGCAAAGATCCGTCATGGCTATGGCAGACTTTCCCGTTCTGTAACTGGATCTAAGACAGGCTTCAGGCTGGTAGACACATTGTAGCGACTATGGGAAGCTTCTTTAGGGCAGCAAGATGGAGTTCTGACTTTCTGGATGGAATTTTTAGGCTTTAAGAGAGTTTTAGCTACAGACTTCACACCTGATTGATTTTATTTTATTTTTTTTTAATGTTGACTGAGCAAAGTCTAGTGGGATCGACCTGTGAGTACAATGGAGGTTTCACATTGAGTAGAGTGTCTGACTGTTCTCTGTCCATCTCTCTTGTCCCCCCCTTTGTCTCTCCGCACAGGTCGTGATGGACCATATGAAGCGTAAGTGTAAATGCCACGGTATGTCAGGCAGCTGCCAATTGAAGACGTGCTGGCAGGTGACGCCCGAGTTCCGCACAGTAGGCACTATCTTGAAGGAGCGCTTCCAGGTAGCCTCCCTCATCAAGGCGCACAACCGCAACACGGGCCAAGTGGAGCACGCCCAGCCCCCATTCCGCCGGCGGCCCGGGCCCAACGAGCTGGTCTACTTTGAGAAGTCGCCCGACTTCTGCGAGAGGGAACCCGGCGCCGACGCGGCAGGCACTCACGGGCGGATCTGCAACAAGACCAGCCTGGAGATGGACAACTGCGAGAGCCTGTGCTGCGGCCGGGGTCACAACATCCTGCAGCAGACGCGCAGCGAGCGGTGCAACTGCAGGTTTCACTGGTGCTGCTACGTGGTGTGCGAGGAGTGCAGGATAACCGAGTGGGTTAGCGTCTGCAAATGAGCCACAGTGGGAAAAAAAACTCACAGACAGACAAGGACTGCTGGATGCCCTCTTCCCCTCACTACAGACAGAAGCGGGAAGACGACTGGAATCATAACGAGTGCCAGGCGTGTCGTCCATACCATCGACCTGGTTCCTGTAGCTTCTGATTGATTGTTTTCAACCTGCACTGCATTTTGTTTCCTGGAAGTATTTTAAATTAATTTAATTAAAATGGTCACATTATAAGTGAGCACTCATTAGTATTTAAATATGGCTCGATTTTTTTTTTCTGTGTGTTGCATCAATTTGAGTGTAGACGGTCTTTACGAAGCAACTCTATGGTCTGATACATGAAGAGGACGCCAAATCGAAGAAAAGGCATGGCAACTGTCAGACGATGTTTTTCCAATTCCCCCACCTCTTGTGCGTACCGCCATTTAGGCTTCTCAATGTACAACGTTCATCTTCACATACTCTTGACAAGTATCGGTGCACTGCCAGACTCAATAAACGACAAGGACATTGCTAGATTACGTTATATATCGTTGGACGTATTTACAGTCGCACGTCAATGCCGAAAAGGAATAAACAAGAATCACCTTACTGTAAATGTGCCGTGAAGAAACTCATAGTCCTGTACGACCCCATCAAGGGAAAAACAAGCATAATATCAGAGGCTGGGAGTCGCAAGCTATTGCATGAAGTAAACATACATTCATTTTGGCCCAGATAAGGGAGCATCAGTGTCTGGTCCTACACATTTTCATTGGGCTGCAGCTGAATAGTTTGCACAGGTGTTATACTGGACTGAAGCGTAGGAGATTTGATGCTGCAAAATGCAATTTATTAATGTATAAATGTAATGTTAAGTTTAATAAGTTATTTTATTTTTGTGAGTCACTTAATATTTGTAAACGATATTAAATGTTAAATATAGATGGATTTTAAAATGGTCATAATAATAAAACAAAAGTCTTAATAAAGACTGCAAACGAAGATTATTGCTTTCCTACAAAGTTTACTGTCATCAAGCTGGGTGCTAATGAATCTGGCTTCTTGGTGAATGACATTTTCAGACCCATTTTGTATATAACACTTTAAGTGTAATGTAAATTTTAATTTGCCACATGTGGAATAATGGTTTTGATTGATTGCAACCTCCGACATGAAAGTAACTTAAACTGGGACAGTGTACCTCGTTAAATTCTGGTTTCCAGTAGTTAAAGGGTTGACAGCTGATACATGCCTACTGTCATGCATCAGCAAACTGAAGAAGATGCGTTTGTTGTTTTAATGCTACGTTCATCAAAATAGTGTCAATATCTGTAATAACAGGAGCCAGCTGTTTCACTTGGAGTTTGATGACATTAGTAATTGAAGAGCTAATTTCTGAAACTCACTCAGTACACATGATACGTAGAGGGGATCCGTTCGTAAGTAAGTACTCATTAGGTTTTGGAAATTTAACAAAAGTTCTTCTTTTGATTACATGAGCACTGAGTGAGTTTTGGTTCCCAATAATGTAATATATTATGAGTAAACTTGACGTTGGCGATCTCATCTCTGTAGATAATAAAAAAGATTGAGTGTGTTTTGGAAATTTGCTCTTCAATTCATATGTACAACTGTCTGACTGGACTAATAGAGATGCCATATGCATGTATTCACTGCACCATTAAGATGCGTTAATCCAGATACGCTCTAAAAATGAAGACGTTGAAAGAGAGACTTCTGAAAGTTTCCAGTGCACTTCAACGGTAGCAGGAATTACACTGAGTTCCAGCCAGAAGTTCATGTGTGTGCATTTTTTTTCTTCTTTCTTTGCTGCCTGAATTGTGAGAACTTGCCTCTGATTCAGAACCCAGGATTCACTTTTGACATCTGCCCTTGGCACATCCTCGCGGCAGATTCATCTGTCAGCAATGGGTCTCATCGACAGCCAGGATACAAAAAGCCAGTCATTGCTGTCCTCGTGGTACACATTCACGCAGCATTTGTACACAAATGCCGTACAATGCAAGCTCACAAAAGCCTTCTGCACAAGACGCTTCAACTGCTCCTAATGCATTACATCACTATGTGGATTATGAAGAGACAGACATACAATTAGTACAAATCCTACATGAATTTGTGCAAGTACTCAAAACAAATAGGATTCATTTATGATTAGTGTAGCTTGATAAACCCTCCTGCAACTAGTATTGTAGAATTATACATTTTGGATTGTTCTAATCCAGATTAAAATTCAAATTATGTTACATGGATCCACATATTCATGATTTACATCATACAGATAGGTTGACTGAGAAAGACATGCATCTTTCAACGATATCTTGTAACTGAAAACAATTAAGAGAGAAATCTGTAAAATGTCTTGCTCCTGTAAAATATGCAACTACATTTATAAGGAAAGGAAGGGTCTCTTTAGTTAGAAATGAGAACTAAGGCAATCCGTATAACATTGTCCAGCCTTTGTAAAACCCCAGTAAAACCAGCATGGGGAAACAGCTGGTGAGACAGGGGTTCATAGGCTGGGGGTTGCAGGGTCACTTCTGAGAAGGCTGCTGTACCTTTGAGCAGGGCACATAAATCGAGCGGCTCCAGTAATTATCCAGCAATTGAAGTGGGTGAAATTGCAAGCTGTTTTGGATCAAAGTGTCAGCTGTTAATGTAATAGCAAACTACAACCTTGCAGGACAAAAAAACACAGAGCTGCAACCTACGCCTTAGCAGCATGCATCGATATGCCAATTAGGCTCTGGTTATGCTGGAATTCCGGCAATAAGTGTGTCACCCTCCTTTTATCCCAATAAAAACATTGGCCTCTAATCTATTCTAATCATCTGTTTCTAATTTTGATGTTTAGTCTGGCGATGAAACAGGCTGATGCATCACAAAGCTAGTTCTTCACAGTGGCAGTAGGATCTGAACATACACAGGACAAAGTCATAACCATATGGTCAGCAATTTTGAAATCTGAATAGGAATTCCCAGCAACCATGACCAGAGTAAGTGGTTGGAAGATAGATTGATAGCAAATTCCTGTTTTTAAAGTTTCTCTACAGTAAAATTAATCTGGAAAGAGGCAGTGATTCATCTGGGTTTATGGCACCCTTCTAGTGAAACTGCAATATCTCATTAGACCCCTGTTTAACCCAAAGTGTCACCTATAAATAGTGAGAAACTTTGACATCATCGATGCACGACATCACTGGATTCCAGTTGTGGTTTTAACTGCCCTTATTTGGTCAGATTGCATCAACTGTAATAGAAAAACCTTCTTATAGGAAAGAAAAATCATTAACTAACTTGTCTTTACATTAATAACCCTTTTTAATATCAGAAACCCTTAAGGCTTGACAGGATAACAAGGTGAAATCATCAGCCACCATATCTCATTATATTTCTTGGCAGTAGATTAAAGAGAAATATATATAGATAGAAAAGAGCATTTTGTAAAATGAAATTGAAAGTGTAGAAACAGGAATCTGACAGGCATCACCATCAATCATGGAAGACTTCACCTTTATTGGTTATTATGGGCTATGGTATTTTGAGCCATTTTCCCTCTCTTTGTCCCATCTTGGACATCATCTCCTCCTGACAGTCACTCTCTGGGGCATTATGTTGTAGTGTGACACATAATGCTGTGGGAAAAGCAGGTATAGAGTGATGCAGAGCAAAGCTCCACTTGACTTAGCGTGGTGGTCAACAAGTGGTCAATCATGCCGGACAGGTTGATCCCCAAGAGAATTCCAGTCGAGCGCGACACATCTTCCAGTCCAACCACCACCACCCACCCTCATCGGCAAAATCTACCAAGGGCAGGTCCCCTCCACTCAGTTGCCAAAATTTTCCAATCAATTAAAGGTTAAATGTTAGCTAAAGGTTAGAGACCGCAACACTCAATTCCACACGCTGAAGTGTGCCTGCTAACTCAGATGCTAAATGTTATATGGAAAAGCAGCATAAATACATCATGGTTATGAGTCTCTCAAAGAGCTTCCAAACTGGCGAATCACCCAAGGAGACTCGTACATTGGGTGGCTGGCAGACCGGGTGGGTACCTGTCATTTCAATGCTCCTGTTTATTTTCTTTTTGTGTCCCCGGTCCTATGACCTGCACCCTCTGCAGCTGCACGCGTGCTTTTTGAAACGACAAGTAATGAGGTCCCTTCGTCATTGTCTCATTTATTGCAGTTGGAAGAAAGCTAAAATATGAATCTGAATCCATAATTAATCGGCAGCATCTGTGCTGCACCACTGTGGCCTCTGAGATACTTCCTCACACCCCTCATCCCCATTTTTGCACATAATAATAATAATAATAATAATAATAATAATAACAATAATAATAATGAAAAGGTTTTATTTATATAGCGCCTATTTATATAGCACACACAAGGATGTTTTAAAATGCAAACATTAATAAAATAAAGCATAGTACATACAGCAACAACAGACCAACGAAACAATGAGAATGTTACGTACTGCTAGGCACACTATAGCATTCCTGAAATAAATCAGTTTACAACTGATGCTTGAAAACATTAACAGACTGTTCCTCTCGCACATTATTTATCCAGTAACACCTGAACCAGGCTCACTTTGCAGTTTCGTCCTTATAACTTTCGCAGAAATCTGCAGCAGCAGACATAAGATCACGTCTTGTTGGATATATGTGAGCTGGCAGTATGAAATATTAAGATCAGGCAGTGCTTTTAACAGGGCTGGTGCCACGTCCCGGAAACCTAAGGTGACAGTGGAATGACGGTCTGGGGCAGAGGCAGTTGCCGAGCCTTGTTCACCCAAGCTTCCACTTTGCACAGGATTTGGTCTTTCAGCTTCCTGCCCGATCGACTGCACGCGCACACAGCCCGCGAGGGATACAAGAGGGGACCCACTGAAATATTGATTGGGGAGGTTAAATATTTCCTCACCATCTGCCCTAAAAGTGTCATCAAGCTTGAAACTTTGTTTTCTACGGCCTCCTAAATTTAGCTTTTTAAATAATTTGTTTAGCGGTTTTGCTTTTTCTAAAGGATCTTGAAGCCTGTTTTTATAAAACATCATAACCTTGTGTTTCCTGGATATATGTTAATGACATTTATTATACTTCAATGAGTAGAGTATGTAAAACATATTGGCATAGTCCAGTTAAGTACAGCTATTACAGCTATGGTTTATAAGCAAAAGAAAACCAGGTATGCCTATCAGAATTAAAATGTATCCTTCCATCCAACATCAATCCAGCTCATATTGTGGAAGGCAGTGGAGCATCAGCACTAGAAACCAGCACATAAAAATCAATTTTTCTTCAAATTTTCACAGGGCAAACAGGACAACCATAGTGTATTGTCTTCACATTATGTGATATATTAGAAACTGAAAAATGAATTTCAAAGTCAGGAGGAAGCCAGAGGGAGTGACATCATCTATGCTTCGCACTCCCAGACGGACTGTCGCGTTTTCGGGCCGGACCTCACAGCACGAGGGCCGGTCCAGATTTCTCTCCCGTGAGAGTGGTAAAGTGAGTTAGCATTCTGGGCCTTCATTAACAAAATTGGATGGGGGAGGGGAGGGCCGGACTAAACAAAGGGAAAGTAATTTTAGGTGAAGTCATTAAAGAGATAAGGGGGGAAAAATATTTAAAGGAATTTGGTAAATCCTTTGTGAATAACACATTGCAATAGCTGGGAAAGTTTTAGCTGCCTGTGATTTCTCTGGGGCTGGTATTCCCAGCATGGAACAAAAGAGCAACACGTGTGCTGAGATGAAAAGACAGTATATGTAAGCAGGTATACATCTGCTGTTAGATCTTATAAAATGTCATTTTTGAAGTGAAAGACCATTTTTCCTTCCCAGTGTTTCACTAATTTACTGATTTTAAATTTCACTGAAACTTTTTTTTTGTTTCTATGCTGCAGATATAGATTAGAGCCCACGTTGTTGGTTGGAGTCCCCGATCCTCTTCTGTACTTAGATCAATTATCAGCTCGGGAGCTTTTCCCTCCTGGTTTGCATCAGGAAATGTGTCAGTCTGGGGGGTGTCTACTCCATGTCATTGCGGGAGCGTCTTCATCAAAGCACCAGTGTCATAAACTCGTTAACGACCACTCCTGATTAATAGGTGATGGGAAGGTGAGGGCAGGAAATGAGATAAATATATCAGCCCAGGGCAAGACCCAGAATAGTTGAAATAAGCTGGTGACCTCGCCCGTGGAGAGTGCCGTTCAAAGAGAGGAGGCAGCACCGCAGCTGACCTGTCCTGTAATTTGCATAAGAAGCTCTGGAAAGCACTTTATTGGGATTCATTAGTTTGTTGTTTGAAATATGACGGCGTATGAGTATGTGACAGCTTAAATAAAAGTGTGTCTTAAAAAGCGTTGTTATTTTCTCCAGCTATCCAAGGTGTTGACGGTGGCACAGTTTTCATGCGGTATTTTTTTCTTCATGCTGCCGATTTTCTTGAAGCTCCTTCAGGATATCAAATTTATTAAAATGTTAATATTCTTTCTGCACTTCTTTAGTTGTCCAAGAGATCAAGGATATCTAGCTGTGCCATGGCCTGCTTGACACCCAAATTTAAATAGAATATATCAATATTTTTACACTTGGTAACCGTAGAAATTGGGCGCTCTTGGCTATGCGCCGGGAATTATATTCTAGCCCAGCCCCTCCCACCGCCCCACGCTGACCCCGGACTCTGCTGCTTTGATCAGAGTTATCTGCACGAAATTAGTTAAACTGCAAGCTCATCAGCCATCTTTTAAATCCTCCAAACGGTGTAATTATTTCAGACATGATAACATACAAGGCAAGCCTTTAATCTTTGGTTCTGTTATATATTATTGTTGTTGCTATTATTATTAATTCTATAAATATAATTGCATTTTTTTATTTATTTGGTTGCCACAAGCTACTGGTAATAGCCACCTTATATTAATCTGACCTTTACATAACATATCTTCTCTCAGTTTGCAAGGAAACAAAGGGACTGTTTTGTACAAACTGAGAATCATCGGTTACAGTGGGTCCATGGTGTTCCAAATACCACAAGAACCACACGGCTTGCCAGGGACGAGTTTGCACCGCTGCCATTAGCGAAGCTCAGACCTCATACCTGGCATCCGTGCAAGATGTGATTAAATAAGACTCACTGACTTGGACGGCAATATCGTTTGCCGTGCAAGAAGTAAGATTTTAAGATGGATTTTATGCAGTGCAAATATCAAAGAAAACACAGACATTGTTGACTCCATCCCTCACAAACCAGCAATTTAGGCCATCACTGTTGAGAATCTTCCAGAAACCAAATGTGTACAGAATGAAGATAATGTCTACTCACTTGTTGATAGATCTAGGTTGGGAATAAACTGGGGTGTGTGTGTGTGGGGGGGTTCATTTGTTAAATATTGATACATAGGAAGGAGATAATGTTTTCCTCATCTAGCCAAGTATTGTTGATTTGCATTCAGTTTACGAGGATGTAGTCAACTGATATTTCAGCACAGAGAGAATCAGGCCAATAAACCGTCATTTCACCATTTCTTAAACAAAACAGTATTTTTAATGAATACAGTAACCTGGGAGGGGGGCGACATGGTGGTGCAGTGGTTTGTGCTGTTGCCTCACACCTCTGGGGCCTGGGTTCATGGGTTACATGTCTGTGGAGCTTGCAGGTTCTCTTCATGTTCTCCCCAGGTCTCCTCTGGGTACTCCAGTTTCCCCCCACAGTCCAAAGACATGCTGAGGCTAATTGGAGTTACTAAAAATTATCCATAGGTGTGAATGGTGTGTGAGTGAGTGTGCCCTGCAATGGGCTGGCCCCCTATCCTGGGTTGTGCCCATAAGCTGCAGACCCTCCATGACCCTGAAATATCAGCAGTTTGGAAAATGTATGGATGGACATTAACTTATGAATGATTAGCATCTTCTTGTAAATCTCGATGTCTCAGTCAATGCTGAGGGAAAATTTCTTCTGGAATTACAATAATGTCTCTTCACATGAAAAAAGTGTTTCATTGGTTAAGAATTGCAATTTAAGACATGCAAATTATGGAACATGCCAGGCTAAAACGCTGACAGCCCTTTAGTGACTGACAGTGGCTATTGCGTAACGGCGAGTCGAGCAAAAGATAAACAGTTTGAAAGAATTTATTCAAATATTATATAAATGACAAGAGGCTGAGACACTGAAGACAGTGATGTTTCACTCTTTTCTCCCATAGATTAACTGTATGATTGCAGGTATGAGATAAATAAAATGTCTCAATCCATTGGGTCTCTGTTATTATTAACACTGAAACTCAATAAGACATCTATTTGTAGATGGACTGTGACAAATTGCACTCAACAAATTTTAGTGTTTACAGATCACATATATTTATTAAATGTGGCACAACCACAGTGCCGACCAGTGCTGTATTACTAATAGGACAAATAAATTGTTTTTTATTTGTTTATTCGTAATTTGCATGCATTTTTCCCAAAGGGTCTTGCTCACGCTGCACATAGCTGCCTGGGAATTTGACATGGGAGAAGGGCTTTTCTTTACGGCGAGAGGGTGTGAACGACCGAAACAAACTGCCTTGGACAGGCGGCTTTAAACATGCATGGGTTCAGCTACACGTGCTTGGGAAGCGTGGAAACGGCCCCTAAACACCGGCTAAGCACTGAGCAGAAGCAGCCTGTGCCGCCTCCGTTCTCAACTTAAGGGCCTCGGGCCAGTTTTGCAACCTTAAACAAAAGTCAATGATGCTGTGCTGAGACCTGCAACGCTGAGGGGGGAAACCATTCCTAACCTTCCTGGGGGGGGGGGGGGGGGGGGGGGGGGGGGGGGGGGGGGGGGGGGG
>JABFEB020000001.1:46314163-46326113 GCA_019775895.2 Stomatorhinus ivindoensis | reverse complement strand
CAACAGATCCACCTACAACCCAAACATGAGCATAAAACGTAACTGGGTATATCGCAGATGCCAAGTATGAGATGGGAAATGTGAATATCTGGATTTTCCCCCTTATATTAGGGCTCCTGGGTAGCAGAGCCACAGTGTTAACATTCTGAATTCTAAGGGTCTGAAACGGCGATTTATCATCCCTCGCCTGGCCTTCAGGGCATGCAAAGAGGTATATTTGAACAGCTTCTTCCTTCTTATCAGCCTTCTACAGCATGTACTGGAATAAATCAGAGTGCTAACTCAAATATCGAAGACAAGGCCCAGGATTATTTATTTAAATGCTGCGATTAGCAAGAGCGAAACAAATCGGTCTAAAGAGGAGATGGATTGGATAGGTGGATGGATGGATGGATGGAAGTTTTCTTAAATAAAGTGTACCGATTGTTGTGTTCAATTATTACGTGATGCGGAATTGTACAAATTCTGAAAAAAGTTGAAAGTTAGTGAAGAAAAGTCTTTCCGAATATCTTTCCATGTATTAATATTACGGTTATTACAAAATCCTGTGAATATTGTTTAAAGATTCAATATGAAAATGTGTCAAATGTACTTCCAAAATGCTTTGGAGCAAATGCTTGTGCATTTTAGTCACTCCAGACAATGGCTTTACCACAGAAAATGCATAGGTTCATTTAATAGATCCCACTAGGCATTAGACAGTCTGTGTTTGACACCCAGCTTGAAGTTTAATTACGATAAAATGACCTCATCTAGTCACAAAAATGTAAAAATTGTGTGGACAGAATTTCCCCTCCTCTGCATTTGTTTCCACCAATGTGGCCATTGTGCTCCTTAACGCGTTTCACTGGCTGCAACGATCCTTCACAGACAGCTAACTAGATGCTACAGTTATTTGTATCATCGCATTTCATCAGTAGTAGGAACTAGCCCTCAAAGTACCGCTGGCTACTGAAGAACCTAAAACAAAAAGCTGAGCTGAGATCAGAATCAGAAGACAAGAACAATATAGTATAAGTATACAAAAAGGAATCTAGTGTAAAACAAATTGGATTACTATTAAACATTCTGAGAAAAATAAAATAAAATAAAATAGAGAATCTACAGTACATTTGACCAAAAGTTACAGTTCATGTCCCTTGACTTCATGCTATTTTACACCTGAAGTAGGGCTATCTTTTTGGGTGATTACATCTCCAGCGAAACACAACAGCCTACATCATGCAGACGGCTCTTGTTCACAAGCTACATTTGACTAGCTGTATGGGTCGGTACAGCCCATGAAGGCTGTTTTGGGTAAAAACTCCTGCTACCAAGACTAAACTGTCATGAAAAGACTCAATGAGCAGTATGGGACTTCAGAAGGCTTAGAAGCCTTTATTGGCTCAACTGCTTGGAACCTCCTTAATAAAAATATGAAACCTTTCAAAAAGCAGAATATTCTCTTCTTGGAAGGCATTACATGTCACAGTAAAATGGCTTTTCCAAAGGCAAAGACCACAACTGAAGACTAACATGACGACAGTGTGTTACTCATCTGCCTTATGCAGCTTCATTCGCCTAGATGACAAAACAATGAAGTCAACAAACATGTTTTGTTTTGTCAAAGAGCTTCCTGACATCCTAACTTCTCACTTGCCCATGCAGTTGTTGCTATGATTAAATGTTTAATGGTAATACAATAAAATACTTTCTATGGTGAAATGACGCATTTGTTTCCAGGCACACCTCTAGTGGTTTGGTGGATGAAAATACATGCAAATTTCTGCGCATTCTTTCGAAATGTAATAAGTGGAATATTTCGCTTTTTTTTTTTCTCATCGAAAAGTAACTTGCATTACATTTGTCCATTTACAAATATGAAAGCATGGAAGCAATTAGGGTTTAAGCCGCTTAGTCAAGGACAAAACAGCAGCCATTCTTCTGGGATTTAAACCCACAACCTCTCAGCAACAGACTAATTGTTCTGCCATTAGACCACCTCTTGCCCTAATTGACTATATTAGCACATTACTCCAATATTAAACCATAAAACACAAACTATAAGTAAACCTAAAAAATGATCATCATGAATCGAAAAAGAAGTCTTGAAATTATTTTAAATGATCAAGAAGCGAAGCATGGTTAGATAGACAAGTTTAGGGACATGGGGTCAAACAGTCCCATATGCAAAAAAAAAAAAAATCAACCGAGGGTAGGGGTGTTGGATAAATCCCCCATCATTGAACCCAGAACTGATATCCTGTATGAAAGGTAAGCGAGACACCTTTAAAAAAATGATTAATGGAGTAGTGGCAGTACAGAGTCAAAACTTCCCCCGGAGCACAGTGAGCGAGCGGATAGAACACAGGCACGAGCAGAGGCAGCGGGAGCGGGAACAGCGACGCACAGCCGCTGAGCCGAGATCAGTGGGACCAGCAATAAACATAAGTCTTTAATCTCTGCAAGCATCTGGCCCCGCTTGACAGAACTGAAGTTCTCATTATCTTCTTATTTCTCCAGCGGGCCCTCTAATGTGGTTGCACAGCTGCATGTGGCGTGCCTCTGCTCTATCGCTCCCGAGCTGAGGGACTTTCCGGAAAAGACAGAGAGAGGGAGACAGCGGCCGGCAGGGAAAGAGGCTAAATTACAGCGTGAGTGTAAAGCCAAACCGTATGGTCCCAAGCAGGGCATGACACAGAGATGGGTGATGAAGGAACACCAAGCGTTGTCCTGCTGTGACATCTCGCCGGTTGGACTGCTTTTTGTGCAAAAGGTTTTGAAAACTTTCTCCTTGAGCTGGCCTATCCCAGTGTCAGGTTGTTGTCTGCACGTGTTAAATCTCTCCTTGGCATTGTGCGCCGTGAGAGAGCACTTCAATCGTGTTTGATTAGGGGCTAATCTCAGCTAAGAGGCTACAGAACAACCTCGTTCAGTCTTCAGGGGGAGATCATGGAAATCGACTTTTTTTTTCTTTCCCTACTGTGTTTGCAAACCATGTCACGGAAAGCAGTACATGTTTCCATGCATTTAAAGTCTCATAATCATGTATCAATGTCTTGCAATGCATATGAATGTAATGAATGCAATGAATGTTGTGTTCTGCCGGAAATGACACGAGAGAGGAATCATTGGTAGCTAAAGCTAGGCTCATGCTCTCAAACTAGCATCAGAGAGACTGATTCCCTGTTCTGTAATCATTGAATGATCCTTAAAGTATTTGGAGTATTAAATGTTGCGTATGAGCAACACAATGCTGATCCTCTAAGACAGTTCAGCATTGATCTTACAGGGAATCTTATCCATGCCTAGTCATTGTAGTGCCATGATGGATGCACACTCTCACCTACAGCAATTCAGAAACCCTTCTGCACCTCACGCCACCGTTCCACTATCACTTTGTTGTCCTTGTCACGCCCATTTGATGCATTGTTTTCAAAGCTGAAAACAAGCCTGAAAGAAAAATCCATACGAGTGAAACTTTATTGTTCGCATCCTGTGATTTAGAGGTGTCAGGTTTCCCGCTAGATGGTACGTAGAAGTCTGTAGCCTCTTCAAAGGGAGGCGACACGAGATTCTCCAGTGTCCTGCTTTCGATTGATCTCATTCTCCTCGTGCACTTTGCTTTGTAGCTTATAGCCTGCTGCGTTTAGCAGTATAATAACACATCTAAGTGCTAAGTGCCTTAGCTCCTGTGATCCTCCATAGGGCAAGTACTGTTCTTGTGTTTAGAATTTCCCCTTGCTGAAAATAAACAAAAACAAACATGGGTCACATCATGGGCAGATCATGAACATAAAGATCTTTCAGTTGGGGCTAGAAAATCTCAGATTAACTGCATGGCACATTTCAAATTATGTTCATAAATGTATGATTTCGTTTCACTGTGAAACACCAGTGAGGAAAAATAAAACAAACGGAATGAAGATTGAGCATAGGTCCTGACATGGTAGTAACTTTCAAATAAAATTAATACACAACACAGTTTGCTGCATAGTTTCACTGCTTTTTACAGTGAAATCAGCCCACCAGCAGTACATGTCAGCTTCATAGAACTAACGTAATTTGCGATACACATTATACATACAAAAATAGGGTCCTTATGCAAAAACCCCACAACCCGTTGGTAGATAGCTCATGATCATCCTATACAGTTTTCAATAATCCATAAGGCAGTTAAAATAAAATGTTCCAGGTGGCTAATAAATACAAATTGTGCAAAGCATCAGCTGTCTGTAGAGTTCAGTCTACCCCCTTCTGGGGGCATATTCATGGAAAATAATTGAAACCAAAATATTCAAATGAATCCATCTTAATCATTCTATGGAATGTGGTTGGTTACATTCTTTGCACACTTTTATTTACAAGGTGTCCAAATAGGTCTTTATACTGTTTGAAAGAAATGTGTAAATTTAGGCTGCATAAACTGATTAATACCCTAAACTGAATTATCCCAGGTCTAAAATAAGAATAAATATACTGTTTGATTATGACAGTGTGATTAATCCCAAGAAACAACCGCATTAAAAGTTATTTTTATCACCTTTAATTTTGGGTTCTGAATCAAACCTATATTATGGCTGTAATCTTGGAAGCCAGTGTTGTTATTCCTGTGTAATGTAGATGAGGTGTGATATTTCGAAATGGATATTGAAACCGGTGAACCCTCTCATCATTAAGACGTTCCTCACTGCAGGGTAATTCCAGGGACGGGGCACTTTTGCAGATGGTGTCATCAGCATCGCCAATCGCATAAGGCAGTGGGGCGAGTGGCCGCCCTCACATCTGGACTTGAGGTCAGTGGCCACCTCGCATCTCGCAATTCGAGGATGATGGATCAGAGTAACACATCGGCTTCTTTAGGGGCGCAGCGACGAAGCAGGCAAAAGTGGAACAAAACAAACAAAACAGACAAAAAATAAACGCACAACTTAATAAATAATGAAGTAGAGGGAACTTTCAGGCACAGAAACTCAGGGCTGCAAGCTTGCCTGAAATTCTTCTGCGATTTTGGCAAATGGATGATTTGTATGCCAATCTGTAAGACAGAGATTTACTTTTGATATTGAATGCCAGCCTGGCTTCTGCCAATGTCCTTGGAGGCAGAGAGGGACACGATTATGCTTATTATGATGCTGTACGGGAATAATCCTGCTTTCCCACCACGAGACGACTAATTATAAGTTTATCGGCTAATCAATCAAACAAAAGTTCAAAGATGAGCTTGAAAAACATTTTTAAAAACGTTTACTTAAAGAAACGGCATATCCTTACTTTAACTCTAATTCGGCATGCAGGCCAATCCCTGATCAGCTCATGCAAACAGACTGAACCAATCAATTCTCCTGTAAATGTATTACCTATATTAAGAATATTACTTTACATGACACAAACAAGTATTTAGTTTGAAATATTCCAAAAAAAATATTCCATAAAAAATATTTCCAAATATGGAGAGGGATTCTTCACAGCATCCGTAATGCAATTTAAGGAAAGGAATGATTTGCATGGCATCAGTACAAGACATGGAGGCGACCTAGAGTCAGCCATCCTCGAAACAAGGTTATGAGCTGTGACTAACTCTCAAGCGACTGTGTAAATAATGAAAAAGAGTTTTGCCCGTAGGGATATCTTCACCAACTTCTGAACTTTCAAACTTTCAGAGAGCAGTGCAAGTGAGCTAGCGAACTGACAAATCGCACCGTGCCACATTTGCTTCGATAAACGGGAGCTGACTGTGTAAGCGCGGTCAAACCATGCACCATGCAGAAGGCTCGGTGATGGAGCGTAGTGGATGCAGGAAAGCGATAAGGCTTTAAATGCGACTGCATTCTGTTTGGACATGTGCCGCACGTAGCCTGTGGGTCACACCCATTGTTCCGAATGCAATACTTAAGCAGAACACACTCACCAATTTTTTTTTTTTTTCATTCACATTTATTGGCAGGGGATGTGATTGCGGGATGTACTCACAAATTCCTCACAATTCAAAATGCCCGGGGTTATTTTGGAAGCTAAACTGTAACCCGTCTCTCTACTATGTAAATTTCCATTGAAAATATAATTGAATTATAATCACATCTGGGAAAATTGTGTAATCGGAGAAGGAGACAGAAGAAATAAAATATTATTTTGGGGATTTGTGCCAGTTTAGGTTGACTGACATCAAATTTGAAAATGAAAATATCGAAAGGTTTGATTAAAACAAAACACACATTGAAAGTTTTGCTTTCCACTGTATAACCTGATTATTCAGTATTATATTAAATGCATTTTAAACTGCACAAGCATAACAAAAATAATAGCAAATGTTATATATGTGCATTTTTAAACAAAACCCCTTTATAACCTAGATATGTAATATATTTCCTGCTCTATAATTTGACTTTAGGAGAGACGGCAGACTTCAAGACACAACAGTACTGTTTTGTCTAGTTTTAGAGCTCAGTCCAGGGTAAAGTAGTAGGATCAACGCAGCACAGGGTACAAAACGCAGAAGATGAAATGACAATGGAAATCCAGAAATGTATCATGTTTACCCACGGCCTTTCCGCCATCTTTATGAGGATTTTTTAAAAATTCAACTGTTATTTGTTATTTATTCTGGTATTTTATTTGAATTCTTTGGCATTCTTGGGCATTTTTTTCGGCGCTGACCAGAGCTCACATCAATGCACACATTGCAACATTTTCCTTGGATTTAGAGTGAACTGAAGAGATTACACCTGGCCAGTAGGGTGAGGTCTCTGATCCCCCATTATGACATCATAAACTGAGAAATGAAGGTGGAAGAAGGGCTTCATGAGTGATTGATATAAGACCTCAAAGGCGTGTAGGATCGTTGTACACTCAGGATAAAACCTGTTTGGCTAGGTTTGATTGGTCACGCAGAGGTGGTAAAAAGAAACCTTCCTGCCAATTAATCACTGAAACTTTTCTCTAGATGAGTCTCCTTTTGTAGTGAGATTAGCATCCAAAGGAAGCTTAGCCAAATGATGACAGGCAAGGCAAAATAAATGAACAGATATCCAAACTGTATTTAAAAAAAAAAAAAAAAACATCACATCGTCCACTTATCCAGTCCAGGACGACAGGGTGCTGAGCGGACACCCCAAATGAGATGCATGCCCATCTCTAAGGGAGATTTAGAAACCTCAAAACACCCAACTGCATGTCTTTTCAAATCAGAAGCACACCTTTGCAAATATGGGGAGGCAAATTTTGAACCCACAACACAACATAAACTCAGACCGCTCTGGGGCTTTTTGCACACCAATTACTAAGACTAAGGTGAGGAGATACTTTGTGAAAAGAATTTAAAAATTATGTTGCAAAGATTGTATTGGGACCTGCCATAATATTCTCCATTAGATCTGCATATTTTGCCCAACAGATGTATAATTAGGTGGTACTGGTGAAATTATTAGTGATTTCAAATGTGCTGTATGTAAGTACATAAGTATGCATTTCTCCCTCAGCTTAGGGTAATGTCATTTGGACGCAGGGTGCAGTCCAGAGAGCAGCCCCGGATATCCCTGGTGAAACATGTAATTTTGTTCAGCATCACATTCGTACTATAAATGACAGTTAATAGTAAAGTGGTACTTTTTTTAAGTTCACTTTCATCTGCTGTCCCTTGGGGGTTTGTCCTTAAACCCACAATAAGTCAATTCAGCCTATGGCTGTTTTTCATTATTATTATTACTGCACAGTATTAATTATCTCAGACACATATGTGCATAAATGTGCCCAATTGCCAGATCTATTGAGAAAAAAAAGTGAAATTTTTACTAACTAATGCAGTACATGTGTGGTTCTTTGTGTAAGGAAAAGGTAACTGTGATGGTTTTAAAGGTGAAATCTACACAACGACACAGATTGCGGCTTTGGAATTGTCTGTGGTCAAATAACAATGTCTTCATCAGTCTTGCATCCCCCCCCCATTCTCAAATCAGACAGGGCTTACATTAGATTAAAGGCCTGAGCCAGGAGAACAAACAGCCACGTTTGGAAACAAGTAGGTGGCCCGGGTCTGAAACAATACGTCAAATAAAGTATAAAGGGTGCAGGCTCACATTTATGCAAGCCCTTCATCTTCAAGGGCGGCATTTACCTACATGTGCGGTTAGATGACCCATGTGGCCAGATCACAGGACAGGTGAATAAGCGGTTGTCAGGCTGCAGCGTAATGGGGAATGAAGGAGTTTAATGACTCACAGGTGTCTAAGACATTATATCCTTTGTTCGGAGAAATTCCAGTCAATGACAGGGACTTGCTTTAAGTATTTTGTGATGAGGTAATGACTATAGCTAAGGTGAGATGGTCAACCGCAAGATCTGTGGTGTTCCAGAGACTTGCTTGTGTGCTTTTGGTTAGATGTGATTTAGTCCCAAAATAAACCAGAATTTCACCAGTGTTCACTCCTGCAGCAAGGAGATTCAGTAAAGCATTCACAACTCTGAAAATCTGTTTATTTGCGCTTATAGCTATATAAACATAATACTTAATCTGCAGACAATTAATTCTGTTTTACAATACAACCTCTTTTACAAACTCTGTTTTACAATACAAGATATCAGGGAGGTGTAATTAGTGTACATGTTGCTTTTAACATACTTTTACATTTTCTTCTTTAGTGGTAATACATGACATTTGATTTGATGAAATTAGTGTCTGTGTTTGCATAATTTAGAAAAGCAGATGTAGCCTAAAGTAAGCATCTATACAAATTCACCATAAAACATTTTCAAATGTCACCAAACACATTTCGTGGCTGACAGAAAAAAAAAACCAAGAAATGTGTTTTTGGGGCTTGGCTGTGGTTTCAAAATGATTATAGGAAAATGCCGAGTTGTGTAAGTACATTGCAGTTCATTTTTTAACGCTATGAAACAATATCTGTCTAATTATCAAATTTACGACTAATGGTTTCAGCAATGTTTGAATATGCAGTATTTATGTGTTTTTTTTTTTATAAAAAACAAACTTGCAATCATTTATGATGGATTAATGTACCACAGAGTTAAAACCCCATATATTAAATTTGTGTGATCTTGAATCTAGCTTCAGTAACCAATGTTCTGATGATTATAGGCCAACTCTTGATGCGTTGACATGGCCCCTTGGATAGTGCTGTAGCTTCCATTGCAGCCCAATGGTGAAGTTTGTCCATTCTCCCGTGTGTGTGGATCTCCTCCAGGTATCTCCTTCCACACTCCAGAGACATGTTCACACTGCCCTTTGATGGGCCGGCTTCTGGTCCAGGGAACTGTCTGAGCTCGCCAAAAAACCTGATGCTAATGGGGAACGGATGGGACCTGAAGTTACACCGCTTCCGATCAGACGTTCCCACACACCTAGGTCGAGGAGCCTTTTGAGTTGCAGTGAAGAGGGTCATCTCCTACCGCTCCCACGCGTCTGTGACACACAGAGATGTAAACACCGCATCCAGATCATCTGGTAATACTATAATACAATTATCTCTTACGGGCAACCATTTCAACTATTTACCAAATAGATTGTCTCCCACTTTGCCAAATAAATGTATTATGGTGAGGAATGACTAGATATTCCAGTAAGTTCCCATGAGTGATTCATTGTTACTCATGCTGGTGTAACTCACATGGGACATGTTCAAAGGTCAATAGCATTTACCTCTGAAAAGATTCCCCCCATTTTTTTGTTGTTGCGAATTGTGTGGCTGCACAGTCTAACCTCAGTCCGGAGAACCCACCCAAGTCCCCATAAAGTCACCCCCACCACAGTGGACAAGCTTTCCCCTGCTGTATAGTCATTTAAAGCTAACAAATTCTCTCACATCGCATTGCTAAGATGCTAATCGCTACACTGAAATTTATAAAAAGCCTGCATGGGGCCTGCATCAGGGAAACTGACTTCAGTGACTTCATAGCACTATTATGTTGTTTGAGTAGTTGGTTAGGCATTTGACCACAAAATTCCATGATCAGGCTCTACTACCCATTACTTTCAATCAGTCCTTCAGCAATGAAAATGAACTTGCATAATATAATTCCTTGCATTAGAGGTTATTATCTAAAACTGCAGTTCAAAGAGGGCAATAATAAAAACCAATAAGAAAATAGCTGACAAATTATAAATCTTATGTCAAATGGTGCTTTGTCTCTTATGAATGGAAATTTTAATTTTTAAGTTGTAATTTTATCGATTGATCACAGAAGCCTCTTCGGAATTGTTGTAGATTTTGCACTTCCTCAAGTTTCTTAACCACTGCGTCTCCTGCTGTTTAGGCTTCAGTAAAGGTGGATCGTTTCTCCCGTCTCCTTCGCCGTGTGAGATTACCTAACGTTAAAAAATAGACCTAAATCCGTGACGTCCTGGTTGTGAAATTGTTCTGCCATAAACATGCTCGTATTTCAGCGACGTTGATGCATTTTGTTGCGCATTCTTCCCGGCAGTGTGAAAGCCAATACTCATAAAACACTTCTCTCCCAGTTTTGGATCGTACGATCCTGTTTTCAGGAGTGCCACTGCATCCTTTTTATCCACAACCACGTTTAATGTTTGAGTTCTCTTTCGATTTATTAATTATTATTATTATTATTATTAAGCATTTTTTATGTCTCAGATGCCAGGAAGTGAAAACGATGTCCGGCTTTTAAACGAGGTGCCGGGAACGGTGTTACCTACGGGGGAGGGAGCTGGGATACACTCCCTCCCCAACGTCGGGATGCCTCCCCGGGCCGCAGCCAGCATCGAGGCGGAGACTCCCTGTTACGGAGGGCGAACAAGCGTAAGGAACCGCGAGAATGGGTGTAGACGAAAGGTGTAACCGCTTTATGCTCCAAAACTGCGGAACACAAAGCGATGACTGATCCCGGAGGTGGAAGCACGTTTTCTCACGCTTACGCGTAAACATGTGCGGCGATCTGTCTCGCCGCGTCCCGAAAGCAGCAGGCACGTCACACGCAGGTAAACGGCAAAAAATCCGGCCATTCAAACCTTAATCAGCACTTTCAAATCATGCTGTCACAGCAGAACATGATTAGGAAAGATGGCAAAGCATAATTAAGAAAAACAAGCCACGTTGTTATAACGGTCTTTGGACTCACCCAATGGGATTTGACGTCCCTGGTGTTTTTGGGAAATTAGTTGCTTGGATAATTTTTTAGACTCACAGTCACATTCGAAAAAAACTTTTATTCTTTTTTTTCCGACGGGGCTCCTGCGTTCTTTTTTATTAGCCCTGTGACTATAGAGCTCATAGCTGGAAGGGTGTGGGTGTTTGGGGGGGGGGGTAGCTCTGGCAGGAGATGATTCACAAACACATGGCACCTCCTCCACTAGCCTTGCCCATTCTGCTAACAACATCACACTGAATTCCAGAGGTAGCTGCTGAAATATTTTTTAACTGACTCCATATGTGATTTCACTAGAACTAATCTATTAATATACACTGTCCAGATCATCTGCCCTGTTTGTATAATCTGTTATGTTACACTCATGATCCTGTCGCTTTTATGTTTTTTTTTAAATCTATATCAGGGGAGGCCAATCTTATCCTCAAAGGGCCAGTGTGTGCAGGTTACTGGGATAACCTCTAGGTCAGCTGTTCAAACCCAGGTGTGAGGACTCTTCAGCCAATCAGTCCTCTAATTAGTGATCGAAATGGGTAATTGCAGCAAAAACTCACACACATACAGTGTCCATTACTTGATAAAATTGGCCACCACTGATCTACATAGTAGTAATAACTCAGTTACTACTGAAGTACAAATCATGAAAGATGCATCATGATTCAGTAATGAACAAATAAGATCAGAATATCATTTGTGTTATTCAATAATTGTTCCTTTAGTAGTTGCTCAGTATTTCCTTCAGTAGTTCACTAAGGTTTACAAATGTAACAGATATGGTAACAGATATAGTAACTGTTTGGGATAAAAAATGCATCATGATTCATTAATGACGATCAGACATGACATCGATATT
>JABFEB020000001.1:46279909-46297030 GCA_019775895.2 Stomatorhinus ivindoensis | reverse complement strand
AATTTCAGCCCTAAGCCGCCGCTGAGGATCCTGACGGACAGTCCCCAGATAAGATCAGAAATATGATCTTTCTGTTTGCTTTTGATGTCACTCACAATAAAGGGCAGTGAGGAATCTTCTGGAATATGCACTGTGGCCTTCAGGCCATTCGAAGAGAAGCTGCCGTTGCGTAGCATTATGTGATTCACGTGAGGGAGTTTTTTTTTTTTTCCCCCTCTGTGTTTGTTTACTTCTCCTCCTGGACGGAAGGCGAGGGCAGTCGATTGGGAGTTGTGTACTAGCAGTAGCAATTACAGAGTAGTATTTTGCAGCGCAGAGCGCCTGTTAAGATGACACCGTTCACGTGAATGCTTCTCCACTGTACAGCCACTGTGTAACGGCCAAAAATGAGCTTTTTGGTGGGGAAAGAAGAAAGGAAGTGACTCTCTTCTGACCTGTGCCCACACCGAGGCCTGCTAGTGCCTACGTTTGTGGCCGGGGCTGTCATGACGACGCTTAAATATAAGCGCACTTGTCGGTTCCTATGCGTCACATTCAGTCTCAAACATCGCTCGTTGAGCCTAAATGCTGACAAATTGAGTAAATGGCCGCCTTCGGTATGGGGAGCTTTTCCTGTAGTAACAGCTGGGAGGTATAATTGTCGTTTGTTCCATGATTAGATTGTTGGCAATGGCGCAGCAGTTGAAAGGAGGATTCTGTCAAGATGGGGAATATTACCCAGATAGAGGGCTTGGGTGTATTATTTCACTGAGGCGGTCCTGAGATTATTGAATATTAGCCTGAAGTGGTGAAGGCTGTTGCTGACAGATCAAATCAACAGCCCCCCTACCACCATGAGTGCTCCATTCTTGGAGATACTACTGTACCTCAGCTTGGAGAGCACTGCCTCCTTCTGTTCACTATTGGTACTACAGTTTCTGACTGACGTAGTGAGTACTGCTTAAGCATGTGTTTGTACATAGTAGCTCAGTTCATTGAAGTCTCAGATTACTTGAATTTTTATTTAAATTGGTGTACAGTACATTTGATATTTAGTAACTTTGTCTGTGGCTTTTGGAAATAATTGAATACATGTCAGTTGTAAATATCCAGGTTCACGAATCTCACTATAACCAGTGAAGCTGAAGTCTTTGCTTATTTGGAGAGTGATTTATGTTGTCAGTGAGTTTCCATTTCACGTTTAAAAAGCTTTGGGCTAAAATCCTACCGGACCGCTGCTTTTCGTTTGTGCCACGTGTTCGTATCACATCAGTCTCTGCCTGATCAAAGTTATGTTGTATTTATTTACTTGTCCTGGAGGGGGAAAATGCATGACATAAATGAGGTAATGTATCAATGTGGCAGATTGCTCTTCTGTCCAGAATTCTACTCTTTGCATTTGATGTATAACAAACTAATAACGATGTTCGCATGATACTTAATCCGAAAGTAAATCCTAAACGACCGTTCGGAGCGAGGTTGGCGTTTGCAAAGGCTGACTTTGCAGTTAAGCTTGGTAACCACAAGGGGGCGGCTTTGTAATGAGGATTGCTTGAAAAAGGTGTCTGTGTACAAACTCCCCTGTGTATTCTCCTTACATCATATATTAACATGTAACCTTCAACTGCCTCACATGGTTGATATGAGTGTTGGGGGATACACATGACTTGATACATGTACACATATTTTGTTGCAGTAGATATATGAATAGATCTAAACAGATACATTGAGATTTTAAATTAGATACAGTTCTGTACCAAAGAGTGAGCTGTTTCATACTACTGCTGTGCTAGAAGGATAGCAAGTAAAATCTAGATGCCCCCAAGGACCACATGAGTCGCCCGTGGACCTGCTCTAAAAATAGCACAACTCACCAGTGACCAGCATTTAAAATTTAATTTTATCCTGTTGCTATTCTTCTCTAATGACATTTGCATTTATATAGATTTGAAAGTTTCAAACATGTTTATTATACATGAAGTTTAGGTTCAAGTTAGGATAAACTTAGGAGGGCGTTTCAAACTGGTAGCCCTTTGTATGGCTCAGTACCGGTGAATTGCCCCCCGGCAAATATGTGGCGACTTAAATTTACCTAGAATTATAAAATAGTCTTGCAGTCTTGCATTCTTATGGAAACGCTACTGCATAAGGAATAGCAAATATTCTTCAAAAACTACTTTTAAAAGACAACATGACATTATTAAAACATTAGCTGAACATTACCACTATAGCTGAACATTACCACTATAGCTGAACATTACCACTATAACTGAACATTACCACTATAGCTGAACATACATATATTTATAAACATCATACCACCTCCTCACAAACATGAATTTTGCAGACTTGCATAAATATTTATATTCAGAAGCTTCATAAGTCCATTTTTTTGGTCTATTTAAAATTAAGTGTGCAAAGTGGCCCGTATTTGCATGTATGGTTTTTCATCCAAAGGCCAGAATCCCCTGTGCTGTTCGACTCGCCGTCCGTGTGAAACACTCTGCCTGTTGTGTGATGTCTCTCCGCTCTGGGGTGTTGACGTATAAGCAGATGAGCCCTGGCACCAATTAACAGCTCCACTGCCTTGTGTGAGCCTATGTGAGCGGCTGTTGCCGCAAAGAAGCTTCGCAGTTACCCTGTGATGTTTTCTGTAATACGCAGGCTTCTTTTACTAATAGTGCATTTATTTTTAACTCTGTTGAATGTGATAAGTATACAAAGAGCCTGTCTATGGTTGTTTTTTATTGTTGCTGTTATTATTATTATTATTGTTTTGTTGTTGCTGTTGTTGTTGCATTGTTCAAATTCGCACAGAAAAAGATTGTACATTTTGTAGATTAATTTGCACAATACATTACTCAGTGTTGCTATCTTTTGCTACCCATAATTTTGTGCATTCATCTATTTTTAGTCATCTGCAGGGATTCGGTAACATATGGTGTTTCACCTGAACTGCTTCTTTTTGGACCCTGGATGAAGACCAGAACACCTAAATGAAACGTCATGTGAACGTGTAGCAAACAAGCTCTGCAATTCAATGTGAGAGTCAGCGTCACTGCCCAAGTGTGATTCCACTGTCTAGCACTTCATTTATTAAATCGTTCCTCTGTCTATATTATAATACAACGAAGACCTGATTATTGGCAGCACGGCTAACATTTAAATGCTACACTGGGGGTCCCATAGTTGCCATAGAGATAGCCAGTTTTTCACAATGAATTCCGGAACACATTTGAAAGGAGTGCCCCATCTCACCTATGGCCCTAAGGAAGCTTGGCTGGCTCTGATTAATTCTGTGCAGCTTCCTGTGGAACATGCAGTCCAGCTCGTCTAATGACTAATCCCAATTTAACACCAGCTCCTGCTGATGATGTCACCTGGGTTTTATTTATCAATGAGCTGCTCCCTCTGGCAATGAACCAGTGTTTTCCGCCAAGGGGTGACTGCATGTGATTGCAGGGAGCCGGTAGGGATTTAAAAATGAAGCCATTGGGAACCTCTATTTAGAGTTTAATGCTATGTCCTATAAATATTATGTGTGTATGTTATATGTACATATATACATGAACGGTATATTTTAGTGATACGTAGGAAACGTTATGAATTGTTGTATGTACACATTATGAGTGGTGACGTTGACAAGTATGTGAGATGATGAAAACGTTAATTAGTCTCAAGAAACGAAACTGATACTGAAAGGGGCTTGATGAAGGCGGTGAATCCATCTGAACATCCGGAGCAATCTAATTAGGGCTGAGGCCACGTTCACAGTCACGGCTTAGACGGTAAACAAGATTAAAATGACCGGTAGTTTTTGTAGGTAATATATGAGCTGCGGAATAAGTTAGGCATCTTAGTTTAGGAAATGGGTTTCCATACATTAGCTTTCCATACGTTTGTCAATAGATAGAGCAAATTACATATAAATCGTTATTTTTCAGAAATCCCAGCATATTGTTGCGTCAATGTTGCATTACACTACCAGCCGTGGCTTACTGCTGTAACCCTGTTTATATTTTAACGATGTGGTCGCCTTTCTTACCGCAATACTGTCCAGGTTATTACGTCATTCAACAAGCCGAAGAACTTTGGTCCTTCAGTCCATTGCAATGGAATATGCAGCAATATGTATTAAGTAACGTAGTATGTTATCGAATTGCATTCCTACAGAATTGCACCTCAGTACATTTGGAGGTGAATGTCAAAATTTGTTGCGATAATTTATACAATATGTTAATTTATATAACACACCTTATCGTATTAACATAAAGCCGACAACACCAAAGCGAATGGGAGTTATTTGTTTATATGGCTTGTTTTTAGCTTATATAGCATTAACGATCGGGGGGGAAAATAATTTGGTTATATGCAATTCTTCTTTTATATAGGCTAATAATTGGATACAAAGAAATACTTAGCTCATGTTCATTTTCTTTTTCATTTAACAAATGGTTCTTCAAAGGGAATATAAAACATTGTCAGTTACAGTCATAAACATCAACACAGCTATTTTTGTTTGTCAGTATTAAAAAAATACTTACTGTGAAATGAGGATGCGATACGGTCATTAAGACTCCTTCCTATTGGCCCAGCTGACTGTCGATCATTGCCCATCTTAAACTGGTTCAGTCGTCAGACTAATCTGGGTTTGCGGGTTTATCCGATTGCTTTCTCATTGCCGAGGATCTGGTCGGTCCATCCCGACTGATCTCTGCTACTGTCTTGAGGTCGCCGGCGCATCGGACTTTTACAGATAACGGGGACTAAGCAAGCTACCAGTCTATTACAGTTTGCTGGAATTTGACTCCTCGACGCCCAGCAGATTATCCACAGCCTCGCCCACAGTCTATCAAGTGATCAATGAAATTATCAATGGGACTGAGTACCGGGCTCTGAGCAGATAACGAAATACCGGCACCGGTCTCCGGGACTCCAGCATTCGGGAAATCACTGACTTTGACCGAAGAGGCAGAGATGGGGACAGTGCTTTCCATATCGCCATCATCGAGGAAGGGGGGCGTTGTTGATGTTAAGACCGAGGGAGGACACTCTAGCAATGGAAAGACTGAAAAAAGCATCAAGCGACAACCTGTATTGATACCGGCCCTAACATGGAAGCGGCTTGTTGCTGCTTCCACGAAGAAAAAGAGCACTAAGAAAGTAAGTCCGACGCCCAGCGACCCAGTGGAACATTTAAACAACGAAAACCTTAAAAAGTCACAGCAGTCGTTTCCGGACCGGAAAGAATCGCATCGGGATCTAAAGCTGGGCCCGCTTGCGGTACCGGTGCCGACGGTTCCCAACCACAGCGACCCACCCACTCAAACCCAGAGCGGTAAACAGCTTGACTCGGTTATTAAACAGCCTAACCAGCAGTCGATCATCACCCCAAGACGCGTGATTGTCCAGGCATCAACTGGTGAGCTCTTACGGTGTCTTAGTCAGTTCATATGTCGGAGATGCTTCAAACTGAAAGAACTCAGTCCCAACGAGATTATATTGTGGTTCAGGAACGTGGACCGATCCCTTCTCATACAGGGCTGGCAGGACCAGGGCTTCATCACTCCAGCTAACCTGGTGTTCGTGTACTTGCTATGTAGAGAAGCGGTAACAGATGACATCGATAACGAGTATGAACTTCAAGCCACCTTCCTGACCTGCCTCTACCTAGCTTACTCTTACATGGGCAATGAAATATCTTACCCACTAAAACCCTTCCTTGTGGAAACCAACAAGGACTCATTCTGGGAACGATCCCTGGAGGTTATAGACAAAATGAGTTTGAAAATGTTGCAAATCAATTCCGATCCACATTTCTTCACCGAAGTATTTCAGGACCTCAAAAACGAAGGAGAATCAATGGGCACAGTCATTATTAATCCGGAGCGTTGAAATGAAAAAACGTATTTAGAAATTTAATCAGGATGTATTTCATTCTGTGACTAAATGTAAAAGTAGTTCAAGTGTGAAGCTGAGGAAAGGACGCGGTGGGAAAAAACATGCACACGAGTCATTGGATCAATACAAATTTGTAGCGTTCATTTTCCCTATATGACGTTCTCATGTTTTAACCTTGTAAATACCTCGTGTTACTGTGAATCACAGTACATTGGGAATACGGTGAGGGACAGTTAAATACATGCATGTCTAATTATTATTGTACTTTAATTGTAGCTTGCTGGTGGATAAAATGAGTGTTAGCAAGCAGGCAAATGTTTAAGTGTTTTATTTTTTTATTAATTTGTGTGAGAAGCAAGAGGTTTAGAAAAAGCTGTATTATGTTGATGCTGTGGATCGGTACAGGCTTCTGGCCTTCAACGGACACGTTGCACGCGTATTATTTCTAACCTCATATCTGAACATTGAATGTGATTTTTTCCTTCAGTGGCAAACAAATGTTACTGTATCATCATATGTGCCAATTGTTATAGTATAAAACGTGTCGTTTTATATTGTACATTTAAACCAATATACATGTATAAAATATACTAGTACTAATGCTGTCTCGTCAACCGAGATAGCATTTGGAATTATCTTTGCCAGCTATTTTATTTTGCAAAGGACAAGAAAGAAACCCTGTCGTTGAATGTAAATGATACAGTAGTTTTATTATAAGTATGCGGTAGTTACCAGTAAGTTATAACTACTGTTATGATGTTTTAGTTGGATTATTCTAAAATACAGGCTGCGTTTGTCGATCTGTGCCAGTATATTTTTACGCAACAGCACAGTGAGATTTATTCTAATAGGTAGTCGAAAAGTACGGTAGACTTCAGAGTAAGGATAATATTTATTCAAGAACTTATTTTATTTCTCTTTTTTAGCGTTGTGTGTTTATGAGGTGCAGTAAAATCTTTAAAATACGTAATGTATGAACAAAGAAAATGAAGTGTTCATGTTATCTTGTAACTTACATATACAAATACATATACAAACTTGTATTACTTGATTGGCAAAAGCTTGAAACAAATGAAGCTTATGGACCTAAGCCCTGACCTGTTTTTATATACTTGCGCTGAGCAGTAATATGCTAAATACGCTTCTGAATCCTCTTTTACAAAGTTTCCAACTTTTTAGTTTTACTGTATTTTATTACGACTTAGAGTAAAAAGCAACTATTTTCACCTTGTACAAGTCTTCTACCTGTCAGACATTTTTGACGATACGCTCATAACATTCAGATCTAAGTAACACAGATCCATTTCTTACCGATACATCTCGATAAAACAAAGCCCACTTTCATATGCAGTCGCTGACCCAGGTGCTGAAACAGACCTTTGGTTCGGCTTTGCTGTACTTTACAAAGAATGCACCCCAGACCTATGTTTCAGCAGAAATGTATTTCTTAGCAACCACGAACATTATGTTTTGATCCAGTGACAGGAGTTTCATGCCATACCATATGCAACTTCCATGCAGAAGTTATAGCCCAACTGCAGTTATGGTTAAAAGGGCTGTTTATCGATATGTGGAACTGGATTGCATTTGTGTTGAAACCGTAAAATATCTGGTTTCGCTGTTTCTTAGCTATATTTTTCTGAATAAATTGTGGTGCTTTTCTTTGTAAAAGTCATTCGACATCGTGCAGACTTCTCTTCCACCAGAACGTTGTAATAACATGAAAAGTCCTCACAAATTTGTGAATCGGCAGATGTATCACGTGGTCTGAGTGTTCTTATATTTGATTGGCTAAAATTTGGTGCAGTCTGCTAGAACTGTGATTGTGACGAGGAGCTGCGGAGCCCAGCTGCCAGGTCAGAAGCGTTGCTGCGGGGACGTTCTCTCAGTCTCCATAGTAACCACTACATTTTTAAAAAGTTGTTCATCCACAGTAAATGTGGGCTAGACCCTTAATGCAATACTGCAGATGTTACACTGTAGAACCTGACAACAACAGACTCCATTAGAGGGCATATCCAACATTTCATAGAATGAATTAACTTTTTTTTTTTGTTGTATAGCACTAGTATGAGGAAGAGCAGTAAGTAAGCAAATGCTATCTCTGCAAGATTCAGTGTAGAGGTATTTTTTAACCCTTAAATGATTAAAATATGCATAACACTTGTATTTATACACTTTAATACTTGAACAATGTATGGACAAATCTGACTTTGGCATCAATACCCTAATGGTGATACTGATCAGCAATGCTAATGGCACGGAAACATGATTCTTCACAGATGTATTGACTATGTTACAGAAAACACCAAAACACAGATTTTTCAAAGTTTGATGTTGACAGAAAATTATGGGGAAAGAATTGTGAATCCTACGACAAAATAAAATATACCAAACATTGCTTTGTAAGATCCCTGTTTTATATAGTTCACTACATTCTATCACATCTATGGTTATGATATGGAAAAAAGCATCATTTTAAAAAAGCATCATAAAAAAAAAGCAAGATTCCAATATTCTTTCCTTTTATCATTGACAGGCCTTTGCTTTTTCTGCCTGTTTATATGAAGGCTTATTTTGATATGTATCAGAGGATATTTGCTCCTATATTCTGATTAATGGATATAGTGTGTAGGGTCACTGTATCCATCAATGACTAAATTATCCAAAACCAGGTGTATCCATCGGGCCTGGCTATTGTTACTGTATTATATTTTTATTTTTATGTAGTTCAGAGTATTTCTTGTATTGTTTTTATACAAACAGGATTTATTTTCTGGTTTATTTTATTGTAATGAAACCATCTGGATTTATGTTCTGTTGCTTTCTGTTCTGTTGGTGCCACCTGCACAAGCAATTGCTAACTAATAATCCCTTACAGTTAATTGATCATCTGAAGTAAAAATCTGTGAAGGTATCTCTTGTCAGGGGAAAGGTGACTGTAAGTTTACTAAAAACAGCTGTATAAAGTCTTCATCTTAAAGGGAACTGTCACTTTTGAGTTGATCTCTTTTCTTGTTTAATCCCTGAAAGAACAATGAAGTCCTGGTATTCAAGAAAGGACTTCATTACTCAGTTTCCTGTAAAAAAAATTAAAATAAATAAATAGACCAGCGGAAAGATCATTCCATGGTGTCATACAAACAATCTGAGATCAGTCGTGTGGTGTCACACTCCGAGGTTTGCCTGTCATAAAAAAACCTCTCAGGATGTCTCAGGATGTATCATCCTTCCCTCATCGATCTACGGTACATTTATACTGTCATTCTCTCATCTATATATCGTACATCTATACTATCATTCCCTCGTCTATGTATCATACATTTATATCGTCATTCCCTCAATGATGTACTGTACATTTATACTGTCATTCTCTCATCTATATATCGTACATCTATACTGTCTTTCACTCATCTATGTGGCATATATCTATATCGTCTTTCCCTCATCGATCTACTGTACATTTATACAACATTCTTATCTATATGTCGTACATCTATGCTGTCATCCCTTCATCCGTGTACTGTACATTTATACTGTCATTCTCTCATCTTCACTCATCTATGTGCCATTAATCTATATGGTCATTGCATCACCTGGATTTATTAAAAAGCTTTACGTAGCGTTTCCCAGTGTTTGCCAATTCTCAATTTCATAATGTGTTTATATACTGTAAATATAACAATGCAGTCACTCTTATTAAATGTGAATTGTAATACAGTGTTGCTGCAGTATACTTATAATAGCCTTCTAGTATTCACAGATGACACTTAATGCTAGTCCAGAGAACTTAACAATAGACTCTAGCTACACATTTACTACCTTTGTAGCCTCAAACTGGACTATTACTTGACTTACAAACAAAATGCACCATGTTGCAAAACCCTCAGGAAGTGACTGTAATTATATTGACATATATTGTGACTATATTGGTGTTCTGCCGCCGTGGCACATAGGCTCAGCGGGCATGCTGTTGTCTTGCATCTCCTGCGTCTCGCCTACTCAATCTTGCCTTCGCTCAGTATGTGTGCAGGATAAGCGGTTAAAAGATTAATAGATGTTCTCTTGTTGCTTTGATCTGTAACATGAGAGCAGCAATTGAACGTTTATGGTCCAGCTTTAATATATGGGACACATTTTTAGCTTTTTTTTATTGATCAAACTATCTATAGTTCATTATTAACATTAGAGTCAGTGTTTTATTGAAAATGATGGTAGTCTACTGCAATGTCTATGAAATCATGAAAACAGAGAGATAACTTCACTTGCATTTCTTTTAGTTGCTAATTAAATTCTCAGGTGCTCTATAACATGTATTAAAATGGTTTGTTTAAGATATTAGCATAACTATCAATGCGCTATACCCTCATAATGACCTCTGCCTGTTTCTAGGACAACCACCAGCATCTGAGCTGTAGATAGCACAGATTCCATATGAATCACTCTCACTTCCTCTCTTTCCACCTGTATTTGTTTTGAAAGAGTAATGTTTTAAAAGGAAAAAACAAGAGTAATATTTAATGGACAAGGGAAAATTTACCAAAGCTGATACAGCTATCAGTCTCAGGGTCACGGAAGAGTTGGCCTGCATGTTTATCCCACTGGTTATGTGGACGACAAATCTGGTATTAGCCTGTGGTAACTGAAGTCGTTTTAGAGCATAAGTGTTTACTAATCCGTCTCCCCAGATACTTCCAAAAGTCACAGCCAGCTTTAACATAAAAGGCCTCCGTTATGTAAGGCGGCGTTAATCGTCTTATCCTCCTTTCGATGCCGTTAAATGAGAGAGAGAGAGAGAGAGAGTGAGAGAGCGAGAGAGAGAGAGCTGAGCTTGTATGGTTTGTCTTGCAGTTTACAGAGAGGTAACAGGAATGAGGACAGCTCTCTAGATTTGCGAGATAAGGGTGTGTGGTCAGTTTGTATGCACACAGCATCTGAAAAATGTCACAGTCCATCTCTCTGCTTTTTCAGAAAACAAATGTAAAGTTGCACCCAAAAAACAATATCAATGTGTTTTATTTTTTTTTTAAATTTGTGTTTAATTCCTAGTTAATTCGTTGGGTTTAAAATTCACACATTTCATTGCTCAGAGAAATCACTTTGGCTATTTGTGGCTGTAGAGTGGGAGCTACATCTTGCGCTAAAATTTTCGAGGTGGCATTAAAAACAGGCAGCTCTTGAAATCCTCTGGCATTTGCATAATGGAAGGGGCATTGCATACACATAAACGTACTATAAAAAGAAGTCTCTTCACTACATATTAACCAGAATAACAGTTTTGCCTAAGTGACCTACATACATTTATGTGCTTTTTTTTCATCTCATTCTCAGTGCAGGGGAAGCATTACAGCCGCTGAATGCTTTTAACACCTTTCAGCATGGAATTCTGCTTTTCAATGTGATTTTTCTTTTACCGTGCACATCATTAAGCTAATGGGTGAATGGTTAGCATCTATAGCATTTGTACCGTACATAGTTGTCTGGTGTTTTACCGATGAATTGGCAAAATCTAAAGAAATGTTTTCCAGGTTAAAGGTTAAGCTGGAAGGGCTACGGAAGTTTTCAAGGAACCAGGTCCTCGACTTAACGTTGTAGGACGATGCTTAAAATACCGCCCTATTTTTCCTAAAAAAGGGAACCGTGTCTTACCAGACAACAAAGCCGAACTGGGGCGAATGTGACGAGGTCTCCCTCAGGTGATGGACATGCCCCCCTGCGGTTCAGCGTAAGCGAGCCTTAGCGGAGCTTATCGACAGGTACCAGCAGAACAGGCGTAGCCGTCCACACAGGTGCCACGGCGACCTCTGTGATAATGAGGGTGACTGTCACCAGGAGATCAGTTCTGCCTTCAGAATGTGCTCGACACATTACCACTATTTGATAAAGGCTTCATCACACTTTCACCGGATAAGGCTTTCATATGCTCAGCCTCTGGGGCCCACTGTGATCTTCTTAATGCTGTCGTGGCGACTTATGTGTCATTTTTGACGCTGAAGGCTGGTTCTCCTGTCCGTTGTGGAATATCAACTCAAAATAAAGATTTTGCAATAGTTTTAACACTTGTGTTAAGTAACTGCAAATATTGGATAAATGAATTTTTTAAATGTTACATTTTATTTCACTCCATTTACTGTTTTATGGCCAAAAGCTTATTAACCCTCAATTCCCGCCCCCCCCTCAAAACACCCACATATCCAGGACACATTATTGCGTGTAAGTGAATAGCGAATAAATGACGGAGCAGCATATTCGTTATATGTGTCAGCGTTTGTTTTGACTTAATATGTCACCACAGACATTGAATAGTGCTTTGGCCCATGTGTATTCGCTCATTGTCAAACTGCACTTTAGATGTGTTTTTTTTCTTTTCTTTTTTGGAATTACAGTATGATTTCATCCGCCTAAATAGCAGTACACTTATACCATTTTGTTGTGGATTCCAAGATAGATTTTGAAAAGCTTTGACACGTCTCTAACTCTCACTCCTCCTTAAGACAATCTAATGACTGTTCTCAGAGCAATCAGCACCCCTGCGAGAAGCAGATCTCTCTCTCACAGCTAGGGGCTGTGGCTCATCCTGAGAAAACAGGAATCCTCCCAAGAACACAAGCAAAGTGACATAACTTGGGATCCCGCCAGTGAACAGGGAACAACAATAGCTCCTTCAGCTGGGTCTTAAGCTGGAGCTGGAAGGTTTGTTGGCTGCGATCAGTCCTGAAGGTGTGACTGGTGATAATAGCAGTTTATGTAGAAATAGACCTAACGTTGCCTCTTTTAATCTGTCATCACTTTACGTACTGACACATTTACAGATTATCCCATGTCTGCTCTGTTTGCGGTGCCTTTTGTTTGTGTACCAGACCTACGAATAAAGCTCCAATGATTGCATTATTGCGCAGTAGTTAATATTAAGTTTGTGCTTAGAGGTTGCTCTGTAACCCCTGCTCCAGTCTTGCCTATACTTGTACCTGGGTGTTCAGTAGAAGCTCAGACTAGCCACATTTACTCCTAGCTGACTTCTTGACAGTCAAATGTTCATACTGTGCTATTTGCCAAATAAAGTAAGCATCTTAATTCTCATATGTGCCATAGATGCACAATGATTAGATACAGTCTTGATGCATTGGTATCTTATGTGAGGTTGGAAGTGCTGGCTTCATGAAAGAAATGTTTCCATCAACACGATGCATGTCGGAGAGTGCCATGTCTCCTTTGAAGTCCTTATGGTAGATACCACAAAAACGCGCATGTGGTGTTAAACCTGTGTGTGTGTGTGTGGATGATGCTTGTATTACATTGTGGAGACAAAATGTACCCCACACTGTGATAAAAACCTGTTTTTTACATTGTGGGGACCATTTTTTTCAGTCCCCACAAAGATGTGAATGCAATCAAAAATCTCGTATTTTGTTCGGTTACTTATGGTTAAGGATAGGGCTGGGTAGGAGTTAAGGTCGTCATAGTTACTTATGGTTAAGGATAGGGCTGGGTAGGGGTTAGGGTCGTTGTGTTGGCATTAGAGTTTTCATCATTTTTCTAAATTGGAATCCATTATACCGTATGATTCAGCCACTATCCTACACACCGTATGTCACTTTTTCGGGGGGAAAATGTAAAAATCTGCAAAGCAGGAGCGTCAAGATCTCCTGAGACACATGAAAACTCCAGCAGCCACTGACTTCAGCAGCTCATTACCAGAGCAGCACTGACACAGCACTGACACAGTCGTACATGTGCTGGATGTAACAACATCTCCCTCCCACCTACAGTGGCTTTCCTTATCTTAGCTTATGTAACCACCATATTCCATGATCTCATTTGCTTCTGATACACAGGATTAGAAGGGAGTGCTTAACCTGTTAAACAACAGCATGTACACATTTGTTAGCATAAAAGTCAACAGAATGTTTTCTCATATTAGTGAGGTGATTGCATGTTCAGGTGAGATAAGGTCAAGGCCAAGACAGATAATAATTCAACACGATTGGTGATTTCAATCATTTTTTATTCATTATATCACTATTATGTCATTCATCTAGTACAAGTTGAATCCTAATACAGCTATAACCCTGATTCATCTTTTCATTTTATTTCTTAATACGTATAAAACACCTTCAACAATCCTAATCTTCTTTACATTTTAGCCATAATATATTTTACGTGTGTGTATGTCTATTTTAACATGAATCAATAATACTATTGAATATTTGTAACTTGGATGGCAGTGAATGCGGAGTACGTTAGCCAATCTCAACCAGTCTCAACAGGAAATGGTTTGAAGATGGTTGCTATAGCACCCACCAGTGCCTCTAAATCACTGTATCACTGAGGGACATGGGTGTGTGTGTGTGTGTGGGGGGGGGGTCTGCTTTATGACTACAAATGAGGGTCATATAAAAGGACAGAATAGCTTTATAAGGAATAAAAGCATTTAAAATCATTTAACATTTCAAGATGGTTTCTGCATGGTTTCTGTTTGAACACAATGGTTTATGTGCAATTTAACAAGAATGATTTTTGATATTTTAAAATAAAATCAATGAGATACTGTACCCATTCAGTTTGTAACATAATCTGTCCATCTGTGCTGATCCAGTAAATGTTTTTGTTTAATGAAATAAATGGCTGTAGCAACTTTACTGTCAAGCAGCATACATTATTAATAAAAGGTACGATCAATATTCAGGATAAGGTCTTTGCCAGAACATTTGGAAATGATAATCCCGTATAAAATAAGAATGGTTTCTTATTGTCATTTGGCATCCACTTAGAAATATTACCCAGGCTTTCAAATGCTGATATTTGGAAATGAATATCAGTCAGATCAAGACAGAAAAGAGGAGAATCTGAATAAAAACTAACAATTAGTATTGTTAGAAATTTCGTTTTGCGATGAGATGAATAATATCCATATACATAGAAAAACAAATTTTATTTTCCGTTAAACTACTACATAAATCTATAAATGTAGCTTGAAAAATCAAATGAGTAAAATGTGTAGTAGTTTTTTCCTCTGTAATCCCTGTCTTGTGTTCTGCTGTTTCGATGTAATGAGATAGTGCTCATATTATTTTAACCCCTCTTTTCTGACTCCGTTTTCATATCAAACTATTCATGAGCAAATAGCGCCCCCGTGTGGCTTGAAAAACACTTTTTAGTTCAAAAACGCTTTGAACCGGTGTTCTGACGAATTGAGGTGCCCATCGAGACGTACTATCGAGCCTTTCTGCGCATGTGCAGTTCCACCGTTTGAGGGTTAGGGTTAGGTTTTAGGGGTTTGGATTGCGGTTAGGGTAAGAGTTAGTGTTATGGCTATCGATTAGCACCACGGTAGCCTAACTCGACAAAGTAGCTCAACTCGACAGAACACCGGATAGGCATACCCTGGTCGTCCTAAAACAAGGGAGTTGTAGGTTTCTTAGCAAGATAAGCACTGGTCTCCTTGCGTATCGTTCTCATCTGGCTTATAAGAGTGTTCATCGAACATTTTTCTGGCACTAATCAAAACGAACTAGTTTGTGCTACATTAATCAGCACACAGATTCTAAACTTTTTTTTTTACCAGTTATAGAAAAAAAAAAAACTCAAAGCGACTTAACTGTATAATGAAGCAGCTTCGGTTGTTTAACTTTGGAGTAAATTTCTAATTAATGGCAGTTATATTAGGCCTACTTATAAGTCTCATTATAGTTATTAAAAACCAAACTTTATCGAATTTTCTCAAAACTCACAGTAAAAATAATCATGGATGTTTTAGAAGCATTAAGGATGTTTGCTTTAAAAATATCAGGCCAAGACGAAATAGTTACCATAATACTGCCAAAAGTTACATTGCAATTCTAATGATAAAATCGTTTTCGGCTCGAAATCGTGAAAATTCAACAAACGTTGTCAAAAACAAACGTTTAAGCTAAATCTGTGGTTACCGGGGTATATGTCGTGTTTTATAAGATTTCAAACGTACTCAAGTTCATGTCGGACGGTTCTTCGCCTACTCAGGCGTGCATACATCTTTTTGTGCATTAACCCCATGTTTTTTAAGTATTAAAATTAAAAATGAAAAAAATGTGCGTTACACCAGTTACTCGTATATTTTATTAAAGACAGCGGTAAGAAAACAGAGGGAAAAGTCAAGTAATTCCAATGTACAACACCAGGGGGAGCCAAGCGCCTAAACTTGCCGCTGTAATACCATTTCAAAAACGCACAGTTGAAGTGCCCTGTAAGGTATTTGGTGATTTAGTTATAATCATAATAAATAAATTGCACATTGATGAACACTGACTCTGGAAAATCTCCAATGACCGAAAGGTATACCTTAATCAAACGCTTTGAATGCACAGCATGTATTCACCTAATTTCGACTGCTACCGTGTGTATAACCACATTATTTGACAAATTTCACAGTTTTTTTATGAAGTGAAGAGAAATATGAAGTTTAAAACGTAAAAAGTTCAGTTGTAGTGGTTACTTATATTACTGACATTGTTGATATTGTTAACACAGCTGATGTGAGACGCGGTTACGGTACTAAACGGTCCTGGAGGTTGCAGGTTATGGCTGTGGTAGAGACTGGGTGGAGAACCGGGCCAATAGGAGAATCCAGAGGAGCCGACGCCTGGCGCCACCAGGTTGAGTTTAGAAATCCCAGAAAATGGAATCGGGGCAAAATTACTCTGAAACTTATAGAGGGTATGTTCAGCAGACGACGGGTGGCACACCTGAGCTAAGCCATGGAAATCAAACTTGTAGGCGTACCGCTTTCCGTGCACCTTGGTCATGATGTTTTTGTCGTAGTAGTATCGGAGAGCGCGGCTGAGTTTGTCGTAGTTCATGTTGGGCTTGCTTTTCCGTTCACCCCATCTTCTAGCCACCTCGTCGGGGTCAATGAGTTTGAATTCTCCGTTGGTTCCTTCCCAGGCAATGCAGGTTATGTTGGAGCTGTCGGACAAGAGCTCGAGTAGGAACTGCCATAGCTGGATCTGTCCGCTACCTGGTATACACATCATTTGTCCGTGATCAGAAATATTTTCATAAAGATAAAGGAAATGGATTGTGCGCTATGATGATTTAGTCCTAGTCTATAAAAATATAACAAGCTGAAGGCTACGCTATTATTATTATTATTATTAATATTAATATTAATATTATTAATACTACTACTATCCATCCATCCATTTTCTATACCCGCTTATCCTACTGGGTCGCGGGGGGTCCGGAGCCTATCCCGGAAGCAATGGG
>JABFEB020000001.1:46245212-46270771 GCA_019775895.2 Stomatorhinus ivindoensis | reverse complement strand
GCTGTGTAAAGAAGTGCTTCCTTAAATCCAGTTTGAAATGTTCTCCCACTAATTTCCACCTATGGCCACGAGTTCTTATATATGAACTAATGCTGAAGTAACTATTTGGTTGAACAGCATCCAAACCTGTTAGAATCTTATAGACGTGGCTCATGTCCCCCGAATGATAAGACGAATGATAAGGTTATGTCCACCAATCGATCAGACTCTATACCCGTAAATCAGTCCATATCTTACCCTGAACCGGTCACCTGCCAATTAGATGCACCAGCAGACTCTCTCCTTTATTTCATAAATATTGTTCCAATACAGCTTCCTTTTATGAAGCATTGCATCTTTTCCTGATCATTCATTTATAAGGTGTAACTGTGTATATCAACCCCTTGCCTGTAAATCACAACTTTGAATGAGGTTTGGATTTGGTTTTCTTCCCAGTATTGTTCCAACCCTTGCATGTTTTTAGAGTTTATACATTTTGGATTGTGCTTCTTGACGTTAAAATAAACAGATATATACAGGGGTGTACCCCAAATTTCGGACCCCGGACCCAGTAATGCATATGAAATCCCTGCTGAGTCGATGCATAAATCCTGCCTCAAGTGACATCTTGTGGTACACTGATTTATTGCAGGGCCTCAAAATGGTGGGTAAAAACAACTGTAGTAATAGAAACAACTAAACCTAGACCCAAATACACCAATTTAACTTCTTTTTTAACTAACACAGAAGCCAGCTATGATGGTTTAGGAAACGGTTTGAATTGTTTAGCCAAACAATGTAAAGTATGTGGGATTTCATGTTAAAATCTTTAATAGTAGCTAAAATCAAGGAATAATTAGTTAGAATTGTACTCTAATGCAGACTAAATAAGAAAAAAATGAAGAGAAAAAATTGAGCCAACCAAAAACCAAAAAGAAATCAACTCAATAAGGCTGCCAAACAAGCAAGTCTTAAAGATGTCTAAAAATGGCAAAAAATAAATATATAAAATAAAATGAAACTGTAAGGAAAAACACAAAATAATTGTGGAAGTTGGTGGATATATAGGTTTCACTTATTAGGCGCAGATGATCTCAGTATTCAGGTGAGGCAAAGTGCAGGACAGCTAAGCTGGGCAGAGTAGAAGTTCTGGTCTGGATAATGGATCTGGATCGCAATACATAACAGAGGGTATGTAATAACCTATTGGTTTGTCTATATTTTGACATCGGTATGGCACAGTGGGTAGCAGTGTTTCCTCACATCTCTGGGAGCAGCGTTTGAGTCTCTGCTATGACTCTATGTGTGTGGAGTGTGCATGTTCTCCCCATTTCATCACGGGTGTCTTCCAGGAGCTGTGCTCTGCTTCCCCCCTCACAATCTAAGTGTGAGTTACCAAGTTGTCCAAGTCTGTGATGGGTTGGTGGCCCATTCTGAATTGTTCAATTCAATTTATTCGTATATAGCGCCTTTCACAGGAGTCATCCCAAAGCGCTTTACAGGGCTCTGTTGTGATACATAAAACGGAAGTAGAGGGAGATACAGAATGGAGGGGGGGGGGAGAATGGAAAGAAAAAAATTGAATGAAGAAAGCCTGAAGACAACGGTAGACAGGAACCAAAAACTCCCAAGTAGGGAGAAAAAAAACCTCTCGGGGTCAACTAGCTGCAACCTAACCCTAACCCTAACCCTAACCCTAACCCCCCCCCAGGCAGACTAATATCACTGAAAACAGAAAAGAATGGACATGCTTGCTAAATGTTGAATATTGATGTGGAGGAGCAGCAACTCTAATGCGAACCCCTCCCTAATGTTCAAGCTCCTCCTCCTATTTCTGAGGCTAAGCCAAGACCTCATTTCCGTTGCTTGGATCCTTGATCTCATTCTTTTGGCACCTACCTAGATCTCTTGACCATAGCAGTGGGTAGGAGCGTGGATCAACCAATAAATCAATATCTTCACCTTTCAATTTTGCTTTCTTCAACATGACAGATTGATACAACTTCCACATTACAGTTGATGCAGCACTAATACACCTGTCAATCTCCCACTTCATTGTTCCCTCACACTTGAACTCCTCCACCTTATGCAGTCATCCAGTTATACACCTTGAGGGGGCAATCCACCCTTTTCAGTTTGTCCGCACCCAGAATCTTTGTCCATAACAGTTGTACACAGAACTGGTGACAAAGGACAGTCTGAGCAGAGTCCAACACCCACTGGAAATGAATCCGACTTTCTGCCAACAATGTGAACCAATCTCTCGTTCTGGTCATACAATGATACAGGGACCTAATGGTCCATAACAACAGACTCTACACCCCACATTCCTGGAGCACCATCCCACAGGATGCCCCAAGGGGCACAGCCTTTGCCTTTTCCAAGTCCACAAAACAAATGTAGACTGGTTAGGCAAACTCCCATTAACCCTCCAGTATCCATTTGAGGGTAAAGTACTGGTCCAGTATTCCACGACCAGGACGGAATCTCCTAGACCTGAGATTCTACAAACAGATGGATCCCCGTGTCCAGTACCATAGCGAAGGAGAACGAGGTGAGATAAGTGACACCCTGAAATTGGAACAATCCCCTTTCTTAAAAAGTGGGACCACCATCCCAGTCTGTCAGTTCTCCACAGAATCAGTGTCCCTGACCTCCATGCAATGTTGAAGAGACATGTCAGCCGAGACAGTCCCATGTGGTCAAGAGCCTACAGGAACCCAGAGTGAATCTCATGAACCCCTGGAGGCTTAAAACTGAAGAGCATTTTAAGGGGCTAGGTTCTGACCCTCTCTCTATACCACAGCCATGACCGCTCAGCAGGTCACTCGTTTAAGGGTTCTGAACAGGTATTAGTTATTCTGTTTTCACTCTCACTGATTGTCTTACCTATTTAACCACTTAAGCAAGATCTTTCTGTGTGAGGAATTGTCTAATGAACAGTTACCTAATGTTACGTTTTTTCCAGAGTGCCTGAATTTCCTCCTGTGTGCTTTGGTGTGTGTGTCACCTTTGATCCCCTGGCTGGTGAACAAGTTCACTGATCATCCTTTCAGTTTGAGTGCTCAACTCTACTTTCCTGTGTCTGCACGACTGCCTGTCTTTCCCTGCACTCCCAGGACCGACCTTTTGGCTTACTGACCTTGGCTTTTACCTTTGTTTCTGATCTCCATCTCTCGTTTGTGATTTCCATCTGCTCTGCGTCTGGATTCCCTGTTACAGAAGTTCTCGCCGAATATGGATTGACCAATGCCCTGTGGCACATTGGCTTATCTGGAGTAGCACCTGTAGTATTTGTCTGCTGGCCAAACTGCAACACCAGTGCTGGCTCGTCCAGATCCCAGAGCTGTATGATCTTTCATCTGAATGGCTTCCTCGTTTACTAAAAGCTATTCACCTACCGTAACAACATCTTGCTGGCCACAGAATCTGACCTGGTCAACTTCATGATGTTGCTTCAAACCAGATAAGCTCAGGAGTGGAAAACTGCCTGGTACCATTAAAGCAGCCCGGTCCTCCACTCCTTTGCCACATTTGCAAAATACTTTAAGGAAGTTTTCATTCATTCCTCTCAAGGCAGAGATGTGAGTAACTAGCTACATGAATGCCACCGACAATCTTGCCCAGTGTCCAAATTCACTATCAAACTCTGGACCCTTGCTGCTGCTAGTGGGTGGAGTCAACCAGATTTCCTCATGGAATACCACAGATGTATTAATGCCAGCTTACAGGCAGAGATGCCTGCTGGGGCAAAGATCTCTGCTTGGAGGATCTCTGTCTCTCAATCCGCTTGGATAACTTGGGCCGGGATTGCCGCTGTCTCCAACCAGCCAGGGCCGATCCACATTAGGCCCCAGTGTCTCCACTTCTGACACCCCGTTATCTCCCCTTCTATTGCTGTGGGAACAGAGACCATATACTTTGGAAGAGCTTCTCCCAGATGGAATGACAGCAATGAATTATTAATTGGCGCTGCCTTTATTGCAGAGAGCCCAGTCATTTCATCTCCCAGTGTCAATCTTCCCTGCCAAATCCTTGGGAGAACTCCTGCACAAGTCAGGTCCTCAGTTTGGCATTATACATAAACAGATCACCTTACCTATTATGATTGACTCTGAATCTGGTGTTCTTGTATCCGCAGCCTCGATAAACTCTGGAGCTGCTGGAAATTTCACTGACATCACCTTGGCTTGCCATCTGAACCTGCCTATGCAACAAGTGAAACCCTTCCTTCACGTCCATCTGCTGGACGGGTCTCTAATGGGTGATGGTTCCATCACACAATGCATCAAGCCCATCCTCTTACAACTCGGTCTGTTAAATCAGGAACTTATCCAACTTTTTGTGATTAAATCTTCTCACCAAAGTACCTTCTTTGGTACTCGGACATCCCTGGTTGTGCAATCACAACCCACATATCATGTGGCATATGGGTGAAATCACTGGTTGTAATGCTACCGGCTTTACCACTTCTTTGAAGTTACCCATCCTCACCACCTCAGTGAAGAACCCTCAGACTAGGGAGATTCACATTTACCCCAGTATAACAACTTCCTGTAAGACAAGTTCATGCAAATTACCCCCACACCGCCCCTGGGATTGTGCTGTTGACTTGCTTGCAGGTTCTACCCTGACCAAAAGCTACATTTACCCCATAACCTTAGCAAACCAAGAACAAAAACAATATGGAGGTTCTTTCCCATACTGTGTTCATAACCTAGCTGACCAGAGCCAGCTTCTTCTATAGGTGGAGCATGCCCAGAATTCATTGTCATTGTCCTTTGTCACTTTCCACAATGTGTCATTTCAGTCTGTTTTAAACCAAACCATTACCCCAATCCGAAAGCATAATCCACCCTGAAAACAATACCCATCCCTAACCCCAATGGCAAGCATAGCATAACCACATATTCCATAATTACAACAAAGGCACTACCCCCTACCCTAATACCGAACCTCATTCTATATCTAACCCTAATTCCTAGATATAACCCTAACCCTAATAACCTCAACCTTAACCATAACTCTATCTTAACCCATCCCTAACCCGAGGCATACATTTAGATCAGGCTTTTGGATTGTTTGTGAAGGGATTAAATAAGAGGTGCTATCATAATTGGTAAAGACTATGAGTGCAAGTGGGTGTGGTTATCTAAAACCAGGTACATGATATTTCCATTCTGCTTTATTTTAAGAGATCCTGGCAGAATATGTCATTGGTAACATATAGCAGAGTAGGTGCAAGGAGGGTAGATATTTTACTGAATATCTAGCTCTATCCAATAACTGATTTCTGTATTCTTTGTTGGCTGTGTTGGTGAGAGGAGGGGGCATGGATGCAGGCACATGACCACAAGCTTTTCACCCCGCCACTTCCTTCTCACACGCCAGGCAGAACAGATACACCTGTGTCATCTTGTCTCCCAGCGATGTCATGTGGACTGCAGGGTGCCACAGAGAGAAACCAGGCTGCTTGCCACCCCCAAGGGGGTCCTGGTCTCCAGTCAGGTTTGCTGACTTCTGCTGCTGTTGCAAGGGCCACTCTGGGGACAGGCAGCTGGGCCCTTTGTTTGTCCATTTGCATGATTAGATCTGTCTCTGCTCTGGATCAGCTGTGACCTCATTTAACTGGGAAATTCAGCTTTTACCTCATTTACATTTCACATTCACACCACCTCTGATTTCCTCTCTGTTCTGCTTTGAATGTTTTTAATCTCTTCTGTTGAGGTCTTACAAAGACGTATTCTCGATCCATATTTTAATATCAGTCAAACGGTTTCAAGTGTTTTCAGACACATGGTATAAAGAAATGAAAACACGCGTATTGGGTGTTACATGTATGGTGAGAATTGTAACGTTTGTCAGCATTGAGATTATTCAGACCAGTGTTAATATTTCAAACCTGCTGAATGACAAATGATAATGAGCATATGTGAAACGTACTGAAGGTGTGTGTGTGTGTGTCCCTGCGGACTACTTTGGTCTATTCACTTATGTCTGCTCAGGGCTGAACTCATACACACGTGTTCATCTACAGCGCCATGAGCACCAAGGTGTTTTTATGTTTGCCCTTATGGAGCGAACCTGAACAGCTGGTTGAAGGTGGGGAGGGGAGCGAGGGGGGTGTCGCAAGTTGAAAGTAATGAAAATGACATCCTATCAGTGCAGAGCCGGCAACCAGGGCAAACAACAGTGTTTGCACATCTGCCTCTTAGCATCCATTCAGTGTTTTGCCGTTTTGCCTTCCAGCCTCCATCATTTAAATCCACAGTTGCCGCAATAGAGCTATTTGATTAGAAATTAAATTGTGGGATATTGAGGAGAAGGGGAGCTGATTGGTTATATGTTATGTTTATATGTGTTTTTTCTGTGAAAAGCCAAAACAGATTCCAGGCTCTCCATGGTAACAGAGGACACAATGTCCTCCAAATAGCAGCTTCTGAAACATTACGTAAACATCGCCAACTCACCAGCAGAGCATATGTACTTAGAGAAAAATGGCTACCACTTAAAATTCATTCTCCAGATGCCATTTTGAAATATACTCACCTACGCAATATAAAAAGTAAGTTTGTGGCATGTATTCATACGCCCCAGTCTTTCAAATACTCAAAACTGAGGTTATTTAACTGATGATGTTGTGGATGAATTTGCAGTCCTTATATTGATCATGAGGTACCCTACCGTTAACAGATAAAGAGTTGATCATGGAGTACGCACTTCAGCAGCAAGCTCAGGCACAGCTTCAATGAAACAGCTGGTATCGATGACACAAGCGGTCAGGCAGGGCGGCCACGTTTCCTCGTATGACACCGGGACGCGCTATTTGATTAGCCGGTGAATAGACAGTGGCTGCTGGCTCTACGTGTTTGCCATCGCTATGGAAACTAATCCACCAGAGGACAAATGTGAACAGGTCACACAGGTAACATCTGCTCCCGCTGCAGCTCATCACGTACGACACTCTGCCCGAGGACAGAAGACTTCTGCTCCCCCAAGCAACCCCCCCCCCCCCCCACCTCTATACCAGGGAGCGCGCGGCGTTAGCAGCTAACGCACAAAGAGCTGCCCGAGACCACCCCGAGGCATTTGCATATTTCATCAGTGACCTTTTTAACCATTTTCTAAACACCAGCCCCCCCCCAGTCACAGATAACCATCCATTTCACCAGAGGTAAGCAGTTGTCCAGCCTCTATAAACATAACCATTCATTTCTGGAAACCCAGAAGATAAAAAATCTGCAAAATACGTTTTTTTTTTGTTGTTCTTGTTCTTTCTTTTTTGAGGAGAAAGGTTCATTTCGGGATTGCAGATGTGAAGCTTGATCAGATAATGGCCAGACAAATTTTCTGAATCAAGCAGCTGTCACAATAATTCCATTTACAAAAGCAGCTCTTGGAAAAGCTGGGTTTCATATTTAACCCAAAGCAAGAGCACAACATAAATACATTTTCTAAAAAATTATTAGGTTGTTGTGTTAAACAAATATATTTTTCTTAATCGAATCACTGATGTTTTTATGATGGTTTTATTGTTGATATCAACAGGTGGGTGTACTACCGGACACTGGAGTGTGACGTAGTGACAGAAACATGTGCATTTCAGAATACTGGAAATTGTGTCCGGTATTAGTTGCTTGGCAGGGAAGTAAACACACGGAAGCAATATTTCACAGAACAGGTCTGCAGTTATGGCTTTCACACCCTTCGCTCGAATAATACATTTGTAATATCATCATATTATATGTACATATATGCTTCAACCAGTTTTAAACAATCACCTTGCAGTTATGCGGCTTTTAGTTATATTTACTCCGAATGGGATTTGCTTGGTTTTCTAATATACTATTGACTTGTGCAAGAAAAACTAGTTCGTCGTATTTTCATATCTGTACCATTAATCAGTCTCAGTACATCGCACAATAATGAATTATAAGTAAATTGTAAGTTAAATACAAATGATTGTTCTATTCTATTAACGTGAAATAAGGAAAACCTTTGAGTCCAAGAGATCTGAGGGTTTGATAAAGTTCCTTAATACTGTACTGATATTTTAGTTAAAAACAAATTCAAAGATTACCATGGGGCTATATAGAACTTTGATCTGTGTGCAAATGGATTGTCATTCACCCTGTAGTACAGATAACTTTACATCAGTTTTAAGGATCTTAGTGAAAAGGACAATTATATCAATTTCTTAAAGGCAGGGGAAGAAAAACAAGAACATGTCCGTAAGAATTTCAGAAGATGTTGTACTCGGTATTGTTATCAGTTTTCCTTTATTCTGGTTATTTGGTTATATGCAGACAGTATGTGATACATTTCTAGAGTTTCTTTAAGCTGTTACCGCTGTAACATTAATCTCAAAGAAGACAGGAAACGGCAGAAACTGGAATCGTCATGTAATTGGCTGAAATAATGCAAGGAAACTGAGTTATGTACAGATACCTTTACACCGTTTGTACTTCCCTAAATTCAAGACCTAAAAACTGACATTGTTTATTGACATTGTTTATCGTCAGGATTATCTGTAAAATTGACGTCATAACATAATGCAAAGAATATTTTACGACGAATAATGAATACTATGATCAAAATATTAACAGCTTTTAAATGACTGAATTGCGTGTTTTATAATAGGGGTATAGTCTCAATCATATATTTCCCTTAGCCTTCAGTTGCAAATGCTGGGACTCTGGTTCACCTTGACATCAGTGGAGGATCCACGAGTTTCCCAAACTTTCTGTCTTCTCTTTGTTCTTATCTTTGATGCGCTTGGTGGAAGTTTCCTCGGTGGGACGCAAATCTGATACCTACTTAACGCGAGCCGAACGAACAAAACTTCACGTTCAGGTATTGTTACGCGTGGCTCAGCGTGAGACAGGCACAGATCAGCCAGGATCCGATGTCAGTAATCGGCTCATCCGGGCTCGGTGGTCCCCTTGTCGCTTTCGGGAAAACTAGGCAAAGTCCTACTCTGTATAATTGTGTTTCCAGATGATTCTTTTCTAAACAGAGGAAAAAACAATTTAAAAAGGATATTCCTAATGACATGCAACATATTTACCCAGTTGTTTGAAATAAACCAATTGATTTCTCAGCCGACTGTAATATGCAATTTATGTTCGTCATCAGAGAAAAGAGAACTTAATAATAACAATAATAATAATAATAATAATGATAATAATGATGCAAAACCTTACCCATACCGGCTTTTTTTCTAAAGCTAGCTGATGTGACGATGAAGCTTTCATGGGGGGGGGAGGGGCGCCCTGAGTGAGACGCGTCCCTCCAACCGCAACTTTAGGGGGAATGAACCTATGTGTCCAATGAAGAGTTTATATAGTCGAGTAAAAAATAGTAACCCCTCCATTACAATTTTTTTAAGGCTTTAAAGAGAGAGGATCCGCATGCACACCTGTCGCACCTTGCTTTTACTCAAATCCAATATTGACACGGGAATCCTTGGGGGTGGGCAGTAGGCGGCGATTTTCCAAGCACTTGCACCATCCTTTCTCGCTATGAAAATAGGAGTTCATTAGCATTAAATAAAGTTACATGGCGGCCGTACTCGATCGTCATAATCTCGCTGGATGTTGAAAAACCCGAGGAAAAAGGAAACGCAGAAAGGTTAGAGGAAACACGGACAGCACATGCTCGGCCAGCCCCTTATCGGTACCCTATTTACATAATTTCCATGTCGTTTGCAAAGCAGTCGCTTCCCGGCTTGTCGGGCCTTGGCGAAAGTACCTGATATTACGTCGCATGAGATTTGGAAGGAGTTACTAATCCCTTAACAGGGTACAATTTAAACCTATATTTACCGGTCCGCAAAACCACTAAAATTGTTATATAAATAAGCCTTGAAATAAACTTTGAACAGTTACCCCTTTTTTATGCTGTTCTTATAGTCATCTTTCAAACTGCTGGTGCTTCTCAAATAATCCAACAATTCATGTTAGTACTGGGAAATAAGCGAACGCCTAAACAGGAGCGAGATTTGAAGATCAAGTAAACTGTTACTTATGATCAGAATACACTCATTGGCAGGGCGAACTCCGTCAATGCCCAACTTGGATTCCAGTCTATTCATGCCTAAAGCAGAACTTCTCAATAAGGTCACTTCATTAATGACAGTTCCAAATGCTCAGATAAGGTCTTCTACATCTGTTGTTTAAATACCACTCAGGAATGAGTTTGAACTCGCCCGTAAAAATTAGGGTGGATGTTTTGTTTTATTTTTATGATGTATACCTAGAGAACCAAACTTGAGCCAACTAATATTTCAACCATGCACACAAGATGTTGGAATAATAATGAGAAACGTTTCACAGTATTCAGTTTATTTGTACAAATTTTCATGGTCTCCAGGGATTCTTTTCTGATAGGCTTCCCAGCCTGCCGCTCTGTATTCTTCAGCAGCCACCACCTTGTCTGGTGCAGCCAGGATTCCACGTCCCACAATGATGACATCAGACTCTTTTCCAGCAATGACCTCGCTGGGAGAACAATACTGCTGGCCCAAGCCATCACCTGAAACAAATGTGACACGTTTGAAACAGATTATGCCGCTGAGGCCTGTACTAAACATTAGTCAAAACTAAAACGTTATTTCTTTGACAATAGCACCATCATGTGGCGAAGATACAAACTGCAATAGAATAGAAAATCAAAAATTAATACATTACCGGATCAACAACGGAAACAAAAGTGCTAATGAATAAATAATTCATTTGTTTTAGATACACTTGACAAAATCCCATTAACTATAAACAGAAGACACCCTGAAGATGGCTATATTTAAACATGGTAAGCCATACCTCCTGAGAGCAGTCGTACACCAGGCGTCATGTGCACAAAGCCAGGCTTACTGCTGATCTTGCCGCCACAGATGAAGCCAAACACAAAGTCAGAATTCTCTTCTGCCATTTTCACCTGGCAAAACAGGGAGATTTTAGAAATCTGGACTGGACAAATATTAGTTTCAGATATTAAACTTGGTTCCATTAAGTTAATACAAAATGATGCAACACAATTTATAATTTCAGCGATCACTAATTAATCCTGCGATGGATTATCTCCGAGTCGGAACTTCGAATGGAAACGTCATGAAAAACGTCACTTCCCGTCGGAAACACGCCTCTTATGACATTGGTGTCGGACAAGATTTTGTGTCCAGGATTCCCCTGTGACGCAATTTAAACATGGTGGCTTACACAGTCAACAGCAATTGTATTTTATAAATATTTAAAAATGCTTATTTTGTTAAATGTATTAGTTATAAATGTAATTGCACATCTTTGATTTAGAGAATTATATCATGATCGTAGCATGCAATATCAGGTTTTTACCAGACATTTAAGTGTCTGTTGGTTTGCCTCTCGAAAAAAGAATAATCGCTATGAATGTTATAAAATATTTTATAAAGCTTTTTATGTGGTTTGACTAGTTTGTGTTTCTTGTTTGTCTCAGGAAAAAATTTATAAATCTTACTCCAAATCTGCTAAAATATAAAGCAACACACAGCAGTGTGTTCATGGAGGCGGCCATGTTTGTTCCGAGATGTTGTCCGAGCGATTGTCGGACGTGATGTCACTCACCTCAGAATTTCCGAGTTCCGAGAGATAATCAAACGCAGGAAAATCTACTGTCATTCCATATGTATGCATGAATAATGAAGAGGGTGAGATTAATAAAAGGATTAAATAAAAAACAGACATTGAGAGAACAGAAAACATTCCTATTTATATTCTGCATATAGTTGTTAACCAACATTCCCTGCAGACTCACCACTGTCTCTGTGTAACTCCCTGTTGCTAAGGAGCCCTGGGAAGTCATCTGGGCGATAAGCAGGCATCCCCTGTCCAAGGGCTGCCCGACTGCACGGAGCCCTTGAATCACCCCCGGGCCGGATACGGCGTGAGCGTTAATGAAGTGGGACCAGGACGAGATGTGGTACTGTCCCCCTGTTTGACAAAAACAAGGCTGAAAAGCACAGTAACATTCCTAGCTTCTCACAATACGGCGCACAATGCTAACCTCTTACAAACCTACAGTACTAGCTTCGTCCAAACAGGCTTTGTTGCTAATGCTAAACTAGCACATTGCGATAAGCAGCTGAGGTTGCTTGAGAGTTCAGTTCATGGCGTGTCAGTTGATAGTGACCTTACTATTCGGACAGAAAGCTACATACTAAACATGTAAACACCAGAGACGTCACCGATTTAAGTAGCAACTACACGTGCCTGCCACACTGCCTGGCCAAACGAAGTCACATACTTTAAAATTTCATCGGACCACCGTTAGGTTAGATTATGGTGCACATTTGTCAGTGCACTGTTTCCATGTACTTATGCAAAATCTCAACATTTTTATTCCCCATCTAGACTTGCATTAATTTCTCATTGAGATCCTGTACTGATGATAGGCGAGTTGAACCACTACATAAAGTCTTCTTCAGCACATCTCAAAGACTTTCAACTCTTTGGCAATTGGAGTAAGATGAATCTTGGCATTATCGTCCTGGAATACGCCCGTGCCGTTAGGTAAGAAAAAGTCCATTGATGGGATAAGCTGGCCAAATAGTAGATTCAGGTAGTCAGCTGACTTCACTTTATTGCTGCATAATGCTGCTGTGCTGTAATAATTATGCAATCATTGGCTGTTCCATGCTTGCCGATTTAAATTGAAATAATGACTATTTGGTTAGGCAGTGATGTTAACGATCATAAACAATGGGTTCAGAGAAACAAAACACAAGATTTAGGCCCACCTCACCTCCGTACTGCTGTTTGACCGTGTTCCCAATGTCGGCAAACTTCCGGTCCTCGAAGATAAGGAAGTCATGCTTATCAGACAGGTCCTTGAGTGTCTGGGTGACTTGTTGGGAGAAGTCCTCCAGGATGTCCACGTGGGTCTTCAGCACGCAGATGAGGGGCCCCAGCTCCTCAGCAAGCCGCAGCAGCTCCCCCGCACGCGTCACGTCGGCCGAAAGGCACAGGTTGCTCTTCTTATCCTCCATCAGTCTCAGGAGACGGGCAGCCAAAGGGTGGGTGCCTGGATGCTCGGCGCGAGCCCGGTAAGTTAGTTCCACGTGGGACTTCCTGCTGACCAATGGGTCACGGCCTGGGGCCTCAGATAATCCATTCTCCATGATGAACTGATGTACGCTCTCCCTAGTGTCGGAATCGACCCTCCCCGCTTTGTGAAGGACCTCCAGGAGTTTGGAGATGGTTAAGACAGAGTGGAGTGTGATCCCTTCCTGGGCCAGCCGGGTCGCACCGCCTTGCTCCCTGTCCATCAGCACAATGGCATCAGTCACCATCAAGCCTTCCTTCTGCAGCACTTCGGCAGTTTCTAGGACACTGCCTCCACTTGTCACCACATCCTCAATGATAAGACACAAATCCCCAGGACGAACAGTTCCTTCCACCAGTTTCTTAGTCCCTATATTTATAAAGGGAGATGGGAAAGGGGGACCACACTTTACTGGAACAGTAAACACAAGCTTGATATCTGAAGAAATATCCTAGTGCGCTAAACCAACTAAAGTATTTAGCTAATAACAGATAAAGACGCAATACCCCCCCCCCGGAGTGTAAGGGATAAAAATCAGTCAGTGCATTCATCCATCAATCCAACGCACCATAATCCTTCGTTTCTTTTCTTCTAATAAGCATCGGCAGGTCATGTTCGGAGCAGATGATGGTTGCAAGAGGCAGAGCCGTGTAGGGGACGCCGCACACAGTGTTAAACTTCAACCCCGCGCGCTCGGCACGCAGGAACAGGAGATTGGACACCTACGAAATAAAGCGCGCAGAGCCCGTGATAATGTAACACAAAACATCCGTTTTTTTAATATAATGGATATTATAATGATTATAATGGATATTTAATATAATGGATTATCTGTTACCAGGTACGACAGTGAAAGATTTTTCATCTGGTTACTATTTTGTTACACTTCAGAAAGTCACAGACGATATCAAAATTCCCGTTTTGGGATTAGTGTTCAACCAGTATTGCTAAAATAAGGCAAAACTTCGTTCACTTGTCTTACCTCAGCCAAGAATTCAACGCTACATCACAACACGTGGTGAGCTGAAGTTCTTAGAAACATACCTGCTTCATGAGAGACGGGTGCGAAACTATAACTCGTAGATCGAAATAAATCGGTGAATTAATGCCACTCTTCAACTTGAATGACCCAAATTTTACTGCTTGGATTTCATGCAGCTTAATGATTAAATTATCTACTTCATCCATATTGTAGAGAGTAGCTATAACAACGTGCGTTCGGCAGCACAGAGGATCCAGACTTCAGAATCCAAGATGGCTGCGCCCTTTATCAATAGAAGCGAAAGTTGTAGTTTTATAATGTTTAATCCAGGGGTGGCCACTCTTATCCACAAAGGGCCGCTGTGTATGCGAGTTTTCGCTGCAGCTCCCTGAGATTACTAATTAGAGGACTGATTGGCTGAAGAGTCCCCACACCTGGGTTTGAACAGTCGATTTACAGGATATCCCAAAAACCTGCATACGTACCGGCCCTTTGCGGATAAGATGGGCTACCCCTGGTTTAAGCACTACTTCTCATTTGTGGCTCATTAAATCGGTCGGACGCAGTATACCATCCAACTTATCTGTGGACGTGTAGCTACAGAGTTTTATACGTAAAGCACCACGCGTGATGTGTTATAAACTGATACTGCTAACAATTAACTGGGCTAGAATTGAACTTCATGATTAGGCGGATTATTTGTCGGATTTAAGATAGCTCTGGCTAATTGTAAGTGAACGAAGATAAAGGTCATTTAAACTGATGTACCTTAAATCCGACAAGTTGTCCGGGTAAGCAAAAAGACTTGCTTTTTGATATGGGTCCATGGTATTGCTACGACTGTGGTAAACGGAACGCATCCTGTTTTTCCGAATTTTTAGCGGATGTGACGTAATCTCGGAATTGGTACTGCTGTAGTCCGGTCGGCAGCTTCGCTGACAAGCAGTACTTATTCCGGCCTTCCCGCAATGTTTTCTGGGAAATGGTGTTCATCCTTAACGTGGCTGTCAGTCTTCCGTTCATAAATTATTTGTGTATTTTATGGTGTTGCCATAATCTGTCACAATAACGAAAACTGAACATGCCATCTGTATGTCCGCTGCGGTAGGAGTGCCGACTACAATGTGTTATTGTAACATGTGTAGATTTTGTCAAATTATGCACATAATGCCCTTGTAAATATTGTTCCTGAAGCTTGCAGTTCTTTGACACAAACATTATGTTCTTTGGCCATCTCCAGGACAAGCGTTTGGAAGAGAAATGGATAATATCGGCAAAAAGTACATTTTACGTAATTTCATGGATGTGATTTTTACCTTTAAATCGAAGGAAAAAATATTGTTTACTGGTAAATACACCAAACACCAACAAACGCGGTTAAGAAAGAATTCCAGATTCAGTTTGCAAATCGTATAGACAGATTTATTTACAAAGTACCATATTACATGAAAGGATAATGTACAAGGGGCATGCTGCCGCAGGGAACAAAGCTAGTTTTTAGTTTTGCTGTTTCATGACCCTACAACGCCATTCTGCCAAAAGACATCAAGCAGAAAATCCAAACATCGAAGCAATTACTTAACTTACAGCAAGGCAATGCACCGTCAGTAGCTTTGTGATTAGTGTTACATAGCTGAGAGTTTATATCACTGATGACGAAGGAACTACAACAAACCTGGATCTGCTTAGACAAGGTTAAATTTTCAAAGCTGTTTAGTCTTTTTAAAAATGCACATTCCCGCTTTGGGTTACAACATTCAGTTAGACAAATGCCGGACATTTTTTTTAGCTGTACGTTTTCACCTCTCAAACTGTTCAGGTGCACAAGCAAAATAAGATGGTAACAGTTTTCCGCATGTGTCTCCTCCAATCCGTTTTTATGATGCAAGTTCATAAACAGGCACAAATCTCCCATTGATTAATGGGAATCTTTACCGTATTGCTGATGTTGTTTTTTTCACATTTGCTCAGGGAGATGATAATCTGGATGTGATCATTCCCTCCCAACGTCATTCATGTATGGTAATCTCATCATCCCCAAACACTAGCATATTTTGCTAGCTGGTGTCTGAGCATTGCTTTTTTAAGATGAACGACAATCGATGTAGTACCTGGCTGTTCAGCTGTATATTATATTTGGTGTTTCCATAAAAATAACAAGAGGAGTATGTATAGTATTCAGTATCGGCGTGGCATTTCGTGTTGCCATTTCATTTAGCTCATCGGAATCAATTCCAATAAAAATTCCCAGAACAACTGAAAACACACCAAAAAGAACCGACTCAAGCGTTGTTCGATCACATTCAATGCCTAAGCTGAAACATTTAAAGCAAATCTAAAAATGCAGCAAATTCACATTTCACAGTTTATTTCCTCTAGAGACTGAGCCTATAACCCCTGAATGGTCTATGTATTATTACTTTTTTCTAGTGCCTGTTGAGAAATCAGCATTTGGAAATTGCAGAAAGGGCAGTTGATTTGCTTAGTGTTTGGGCCCGATCACATGACACAAACTCGACCTACGGACCCAAACACCTACGTTAGTGTTACTACTTCAGTGTTTCACACAGAAAGACACTTAACCTTTTGCACCATTGTTTTTTGTTTGCGGTTATAAAATCCAAATTATAAATAGTAATAAATACAAATATTTCCATTACTTAACACTGTAATATAACAGTTTAAAAATAAATTTCATACAACATTGTAACTGTATATACAGACATTTGGACCTTTAGATTTATAGTTTGTCAAAAGAAAAGTTAATACAATGCATTTTAAGGCTTGGTAGTTCAGATTAACTTATTTAGACACTATTTGAAATATGACAATGGTGAAATTTTGTAATGTCTTTGATAAAGATCTTGATTTATGTTATTTTATGTACCATGTTTACAAACAAAACAAGTTTCAGTTTTTGTTCTATGAAAGAAAACTGCTAAAAAATAAATCCAGGTTGAGATTTTTCTCCTTCAGACATTTCTTCCACACTGTCTATGCAACAAATTATGGACAACAGTAATATAACGACTAATATTGTCACTGAGACCCTCTCACACATGGTTACTAAGAGCAAACGGCAGAACACACTCCCTGACATGAAACGTGTAGATTATCTAGTCACATTTCAGACTGAAGTCCAGAAAAGCAGCTGGTGTACCCCCCCGAAGGCGTACTTCCAATAACAGTGATAAGGATCTCTCAGTGTCAGACTACATTCTGCAATGTTACATTCAATTACCCTTACTTGCTTTTTTTTCCTTTCATCTGTTTGTGGGACTCAAAGCAAACTATATATATATAAAAAAATCGCTAAACATAAATGAACACAACTGTCATCAGAAACAAACAGGTTTAAAGGTTTTGTCTGTACCAGATGCATTATGGGTAATTATGAGCTTTCCTGATTTTCCCTGGGACTCATATGTCTTTAATTTAGTGCTGTTATTTTCTTTAAATTATAAGCTCCATAGCATAATATATTGACACTGCAGAGGAATTAGTAAAATATATCATACACATGATTCAAAGTTTGTCTTGAAAGAGAGAGGGCTCTGTCCCATCAACGTAACAGCGATACATAAGTGTGTGCACTCGGGTGTAAGCAGGGCTCATAGCGTGTGTCCCATACTGCTGGTCACCAGGCCTTTTATGTTGGTGACTGGGCGGACGTCATTCAGCTGGCGCCGCCTGTCAACGAAGGAGGCCAGGCGGGTGCTGTCCAGCGGGTCCTTGGAGTGTTCTCCGGCATGGCCGCTCACCCACGGGTGCTGCAGGCAGCCTGTCGCGCTAGGCCTTTTACGGGGATCTTCCTGGAGCACAGATGTGATAAAATCCCTGGCCGCCTGGCTGACACCCTGGAAATACTCATCTGGGAAGCAGAAGTCCAGCCGGCAGATGTTGATGCACGTCTCCTCCAGACTCTCATCCAGGAAGGGGGACACCCCACTCAGCATGACATATGCCAGCACGCCTACGCTCCACACGTCAGTGCTCAGGGACACGGGTGTCCCCCGGATCAGTTCAGGGGCCGCAAACTCGGGGTTTCCCAGAAGCAGGTGGACGTAGCGGTGTCCTGACACCTGGACGGCGTCTCCGAAGTCAATGAGCTTGACGCATGGAACAGGCACGTGAAGATCCACCATGAGGTTCTCCGGCTGAGAACAGAAGATAATAAGTTTCCGTCCGATATATTGTATCCCTGACGCCTGATGCACAAGTATAATTTTTTGTATGCTATGTATCCAAGATAGTAACCATAAAATTATACTTTTAAATCAGATCCATCTCTCATGATAACCAAATGGTATATTATGCCACAAAAATGAAGCACTGATATGTAGCATGTTTACCCATAAGTTCTGGTGCTTTTGATATTTACCTTCAGATCCAAGTGTGCCACCTTGCAGGTGTGGAGATGTTGAAGTGCCTCAAAGGTGTCCTTCACGTATGAAGCCACCTTCTCCTCCATCAGCACGTCATGGGCTACCAGGTAATCCAATAGCCGGCCATCCTCCAGGCTGGAAAAAAGACATATTTGACTTGATCCGAGTCCCAATGTGACCAAAATAGTGAGGGGGAATCGTTTAGGAGGTGCGATGCTCACAGTTCCAGCACCAGCATAAAGGAGGTGGCTGACTCATAGGTGTCGCAGAGCACCGACAGCTGTGGATGCTGCACGTGTCTGAGGATATCTGCCTCGTGGGCCACCTGCTCCTTCTTCTGCATCTTTTTGCTGATGAACTTCACAGCCACCTCTTTCTTGGTCACCTTGTTCAGGTACTTCTTCACCACTGAGAACCTGCCCCTGGAGGTGAACACTCTCTACTCAGAATACTGGCTTTGAAGTTCTGAGACTAGTGATGGCCAAATGAGGCTTCATGAACCACTTGCTGTATTTTCTGACACCATTAGATGATGCTCAGTGTTCAAAAAAGTGCCCAAAGGATACCCCGAAGCAAATCAAGCACGCCATCTTGTCGGGTCAAAAAAACCAGCAAATGGTTCATGAAGCTTCATTCTACCTGCTTTCCCAGTATAACTATTTAAGTATGTAATATTATGACATTATTACTGAAAGATGAACAAAAGATTACCTTCCAATCTCACTGATTTCTGAGAAGGCTACTTCAAAGTTGTCTTTCCACTGAATTCCAATGCCGTCATAGGTAGAATCTCCAATAAAAAAAAGAGATTGAGCATTTTTGATTTGATAAACTTAAGTTAATATCAACAATTTCTGCTTTGTTTTGGAACAAAATTAATAAAATGTAATAAATATTATTGCTCACTTCCACTTGGCAGGGTCACCATGTTGGACGGCTCGCTGGGTGGACTCACTCCCCAGGGATTACTGGCACTGACCCGAAATTGATAATGTCCTGCTGGGATGAGGTCCTCAATCTTCACACAGACATCTCTTGTGGACACTATGGATTGCTGCCATACCAGGGAGTCTGAGGGAAAAAAAACTACAAAAGTTACTAAAATGGCTTTACATCGTTCTTCCATGGCTACTTTGCAAACACAGAAGAATCTGGGAGTAAAACACCAGGTATGAAGATGCCATATTTTACAATATTTTCCGAAGACGAGAGAAAATGTGTTTCGAATGACAATAAAATATGTTATTTCAAAGTTACTTGTTTCATAGCCTAATCTCAAAAACAGAGGATGTACTACCTAGCTAGCATACATTTTATCTAATGAGACAGTGTGTCTAGGTGCGGTAAGCGTTTACCTTCCTGCCGGTACTCCACGGTGTAGCTTGACACGGCACAGTTTCCTGAGCTTGCCGGCGGGAGCCAGTGCACAATCACAGCTGTACTGCTGGCCTCCTGTGCCACAGGACGTGCCGGGGCTGCTGGGATACCTGCCCACCAAGAACCACGACTCTCTTTATGTTATACATAAGGCTCTGGACCCTTCACCGCCCCCCCTCAGTCTGGTGCAGACTACCCACCTTGGACTTTAATGGAGGCTGAGGAGGACGCGGTCCCGTGGTCGTTGACGGCAACGCAGGTGTAAATACCCGTATCTTGTGGCATCAAGTTACAGATTTTTAGGAGGATGTCTCCAGTATCCCTGGCAAGGGAGATAGGGGAAAGCAACTTTCTCATTTTGTTGGCTATGAATTTTATAATATAAGCTTAGAATGGACATCCCTTAAAAATGTACTGCCCCCTTTAAAAAATATTCAAATGATTATCAGTAAGTTTATTATACATAATTATGCAATTGAAAAAGTTTTGGATAAAGATATATAATGTGTTTTCACACTTGTTATAAACAAGAGTAATTTAATTGTAGTTTATTAACCATTAATGTTTATGCCTTGGTGTGCATTATTTATGTCTCACAATCAGATTTTTTTCCCCAAGGGAAATAAGTGAATCAGTGGGAAGCTAATGCTTTTAATCGTATTTTGCTTTCAAATTAATAAATCATCAGGCTGAGATGGGTTTTGAGGACTTCTGAAGCTCTGAGTTACTAACAATGTTTACATGAAGTGATTAGCGCAGCCTCTGGAATGGGCTGGCTGAGCTGAAGCGAGTGCTTTCATCTGTAATCCCTGTCCTCAGAAATAGTCTGCCTGTCTGTCAAACATCTCAGCTACTTCTGTCTACCTAAACTATGTCCCAACTCACATCTATGCAATAAAACAGCACCTCAGAAGAAGAAGAGCCATCTTTAGCCAGCAAGGTGCAGACAATGTATCGTTCCCACTGAAGCCTGTAGCAACCCTGTCTCCTCGCTATAGCTCCTTATATTCAAGTATATAATGTAAATTATATGTAAATAATAGTCCTCTAACTGCTAACAGCTCACAATCCATAGGCAGTTCGCATTTATATATTTTAATCACCAATACAGCATTTTCACCAACTATAATAATTTGTATAGTTATTTTACAACGGGGTGGGGAACCTGATCCATGATGGGCCGGTGCAGGTTTTTGGGATGATCTCTCAATCAGCCAATAATAAAACAGTGGTTCTCAACTCCAGTCCTGGGGACCCTCTGTGATTGGCTGATTGAGAAATCATCCCAAAACCTGCACCGGCCCTTCAAGGATCAGGTTCCCCATCCCTGTTTTAAAAGAATAAATTTACACACACAATAAAAAAGCATGTTTTCTCTCTCATATATGAAGCAGAGTGGGCACTTTGTAATGCACTTTTAGCTGTATGTATATATGTCACAGTCCAGTCCACATCTGCTAGGCTTCACCATAATACACAGGACACCTGATACCTGATGTTTATAGTGAAACGACTGTTGTTGACGACAGGATTCTGATCCGGGCCCTTCAGGGTGATGTTTGGTTTTGGGCGGCCGCAGACTTTGCAGCAGAGCACCACAGTCTCGCCAAAGGCGCAGGTCACGTCCGCGAGCGGGATCAGGAACTCCGGGGCCACTTTCGACATGATACGAACCAGAGAGCCTTTCAGATTGCAGACGGATCTGCTTCTAGCCCAACATTTCTGCTGCAGACTTGCTTTCATTTCAGTCAAGCTGGTTTTGGAAGATTCCATTAAGATTACTGGGCGTTAAAGTTAAAAAAAAGTCTTAATAGTCCACAAACTTACCTTCTTGGATAAAATTGGGATTCAGTAACTGTAAAAACAAATAAATAGTGTTATTGTTTTTATGGCAGCAAGTTAAATCAAGAAGACCTTTGGCAAAAAATATATCCGGGTGTTCTGAAAAAAAGCAACATAGGAAAAATAGTATGTATGTGCGTGTGTGCATGTGTATATATATATATATATATATATATATATATATATATACATACACACACACACATTATTTTTTTTGCTATACAGTTTCAAAAAACACATTCTTTTGCAGGAAACGGGATATGGACAAGGGAACATAAACTGTTGGAGATGATAGCAAATAAAAACCATAAACCATGAGCACCAGATAGCGGGTTTTGTGTGTCCCTGGTGCTCCTGCAGAGTTAGACGCTGAAGACTAGGCAGTTGCACCTCCAAATTAGTCACTGGCTTTACTCCAGTAAGGCTGTTAAAATATTAACAACTTTTGTGTTTTTGTGTACTTTGTACAGATAGAGCCAGACTGGAGATGAAGACACATATCTGTTACATAACTCGGCTTCAGTGCCCACCCCCCCCACAAAGCACACTTTTGTGCCTAAAAGATCATGCAGATAAGATCCCATTTCAGAGACGACGATTAAACGTTGCTGGGCCTAATGTGAGTGCATTGATTATTTAAACTGGGCTGCAGGGGTCATGTTCCCATTTGTTGTTGTGTATTGATGTTACTAATAAGTGTCTATTGAGGAACTTCCACATGCATCTGTGGTCTGCAGAGAGCAATTGCTTTCCCAGTATAGGAGATGTTCAGTCCAATAATGAGACTGAACTAATAATGTCCATTTTTTTTTATAAAAGGCACTCAAATACATCCTAATCGACAACATTAATGCAAACTAAGTGGTTAGGAGAGGCTGTAAACATCAGAAATATCAACTGCATGACAGCAGCTTAAAAATTTTGATTCCTTTAGTAAAACCCGTTTAAAATCAAAATAATTCCGTAGGCTCCTCTTAGACAGACTTTGTCCTATAAATACTTCAATAAAAGTTTTCCACATTTTATTCTCCAACTGCCACAACTGGAGAAGCACAGATATTTAAAGACGTCCAATTCCAACACATATCACACAACAAAAAGAAATTTCTCTTCAAAGCAGCTAAAAATAGCCTGTAGCTCATAAATGATGCAAAGCTTAGGAAAGCAGGATTTTCTAACTAGATCAGGAAATCCCCGAAGAACCTTGGGCTTTGTGTGGTATTATTGCATTTAGCCTCCTAAAGTATTCACTGAAATTAACTTTCTAGTACTGGCAGTCAACAGCGCTCCGTGCATTGAGAAAAGATCTGTCAATAAAGTTCAGAGCTGAGAATAATATAATGTACTAGCTAAAGAGCTATACATCACAACAATGAAGTATTCGGGTGGCCAGATAATCAATGTCATTCTGTACTATTTGAATTATGACTGGATTTGCAAGCCACCATTTCAGTTAAAAGGTCCTGGATTTCACTGAAGCATGGAGTTCTTGCTGTGTGCTGCAATCATGGGTGTTTTACACATGCTAATGTGAAACAGGCAGGCGAGTCTTTCAGTCAAGGAACCAAACCAGTCAAAGAACAAGATGAACTGAACTGTCCAGCGAAGCACAGGAACCTTTCAGTTTTAAAGTAGTCTGTAAATTCTGAAGTGTCTGGGATGACGTGAATTATCTGGTCACCGTACAGCAATGTACAGCATGGTATTTATATGGTATTATTAACACTGCACACTAGAACAGGTGGCAGATAATCTTCTCATGGTCATTCTACAGCTTCTCAGAAAAAGTTCAGTGATAAAAGCATAAATATCTAAAATTGTCTTCCTTCGGTTTTACATCCGGTAATGAAGAGGACATTTGAACTCACGTCTTTTTGGTTCTTTTTTAGAGGCCAAAACAGAATCAGTCAACGTCTTATATTCTTCCCTAATTGTCAGTAGGTGGATGTGTCTCAAAGGTGACTGGCTTCATCATTTATGTTCAATATTCATATCTTGTCATTTTATTACAAAAATAAACAGTACCAGGTTAAGTTTCCCACCTCAACAATACCTAACGATAACACAAATTTGAATCTTAAACAACATATTACCCACCATCCAAATGTTTAATTGTGTTGTAAGCAGTCCAGAATCTGATCCTACAGGGTGATGTGGGATTTTACAGTAAAACTCCTTTGACACCTGTGTATCCCAATTTAGGGGCTGAAAATTTGGTGCATGTGTGTAGACTCATTCTGCCACTCCAAATCGGTGGGCATGGCTCTCTGTCACCAAAATATGTGGTTTACGTGTTCTCTTTGTAAGCGGCTATCCAGCAAATGTTCCTGCAAAGGCCATTTATGGCAGGTCGTCAGGAAAACACTGATCTGTACAGCAGGGATGTCCATGACTATCACGTTTGGTGCAGGTGCTGTAACACGGGAAACTGGAGCTCTATTCCAGGCTAGGGCTGAAGAGCGAAGACCCCGTCAGTGGTGAAACTAAAGACACTGAAGGACACACTTGCACAAGCAGCATGCACAATAAGATGGTATATAATAATACCTCCATGCTAGTTTTTGGGTCTAGCTCATCACAATCTGACTCTTCTGAGCTGTTAGATTCCTGCAGTATGGAACGAGAAAAAGCAGAATTAGATTTGTTATGGCAGCCCGATGGTTCTCCAAGCAGGGGGTTAGAGGTCACCGGGGAAGCGGTGAGTTATGCATGTTGTGTAACACTTCTGAAGGCCATGACCTGCAATTTGGAACAAAGTCCTCTTTTTCTCAAAATTCTGCACTGTCAGACTAGAGGCCTGCTTGGCAGTTGCATAACTGAGATAGTGTTCCCCCGACAGCAGAGTTATCAGGAATCCCGAGCGTGATGAGTCGAATTAATCACGTCACACATATCAGCGTGGGTGCCGAAGGACCACAGATACCCAATACGAGGGTATGAACGTTCCTCAGCTTGGTATGGTTATGTAGTTCATTCTGGTTAGAACTAGTAGACACGCAAAACAGGACTATGTTAAATATATCTAAGAAAAACATTTCTCGTTTCATGAAAAAATGTCAGAAACTTAATTTAGCTCTAGTTATATTAAGATGATTTGCTGCTAGTCATATCAGTATGGCCATTTTTGTATGCCTTAGATCATACAGCATTGAAATAAGGCCAGATAGTTATAGAAAGGAAAAATGGAATTCTGGGTAGCCTGAACTGCTAATGAACATTGTACTGTAACTAAGAATGGAGTTTGAGTTTTAGCAAGAACTTCTACAGTGTGGTACTCTTAATTCTCAGAATTTATATACAATGTGTAAATTATCAATGGTGTTTATATACTAACAGTGCTTATCACTAGTTTAGCATCAGTAGTGTGATTAGAATAGTCTTCATCTCACACTCATGTTAAAACTGTCCTCTAAATGAAATGACAACATTCTGCATAATTTACATCAGAATAAGTATAGACTGGAGGCAGAATAATGAAAATACAATGTTTTTTTTTCCAATTACCTGAATGCTGTTAGTTCCAAGCTAACATTTGATAATAACAAAAAAACTTGTAGTATTAAAGACAACGAAAACGGTGCTTGTTAGTTGCATGCACACAAAAAGGGAAACAGAAAATAAAAAAGTAAAAATAAAGCTTTATTTGGGGTGTTTTTTGACTACATCGTCTGGGTCTTGTGCACAGATGGCGGGGGGGGGGGGGGTGGGCCTTCATCGCCTGCTTACTCACTTTAACAGAGACCTTGCCGCTCAGAGTTTCCTTGGGTTTACGGAGTCCGTTCTCACCCTTTGCGTCACCTTTCTCTCCTCGCTTTCTCATGCGCAGCGTGTGCCACGAAAGCGATTTCCTGTCGTGCCAAAAGACGCATCCGTCAAATTGGGGAGGGGGGGGGGGGGGGGGGCGGCGGGAGGCACAG
>JABFEB020000001.1:46210543-46229538 GCA_019775895.2 Stomatorhinus ivindoensis | reverse complement strand
CCGATCTAATGCAGAGCATAAATGTTACCAAGATAATTGTTCTCTGAGCGACAACTAATGAAAATTTTTCAGCGGCTACAGCGAAAGAAGCATCAGTTTTTCTGGCTTCACCTTCAGAAAACCTTTGTTTTGGAATATTTTCTGTGGCTAAACATTAACAGACATCAAACATAACTCTAAAAGTGTGCAGGGTAGGCTGACTGGGGTGTCTAAATTGGCCCTGTAGTTGTGTGCATGTGTGTGGCCGAGAAAGTGTGTGTGTGGCTGAGAGAGAGTGTCCGCCCGGTGGTGTCTTGGCACCTGCCCAGGGTTGGTTCCAGCCTGCGACTGGTGCTCCCAGGATACGGGATTAAGCGGTTATGATAATGGATGTATAGATGTTTCCTAGTATTGTGGCTTTAAAAAATCACAATGGTTAAATCCTGCTGTTTTATACCAGAAATGTACACAAACTGAATGGTCTTAACTGGCCCATAATATTCAGAGCCAGTTCAATAAATTCTACATTATGCTGGAGTGCAGTGCCAGAAACCGCGTCAGGGAAGCTGGAGAGAAAACAGCTACCAGGCACCGATTACGCAACTAGCAGGAAACAGTTTATACAGTTGAAATATTCATTTGGCAGAAAAGTGTTCTATCACTGTATCGTCTGTCTCATTATCATTGACTATCCTTGATTACCCCAGAAAACCAGTTTAGGAGCTGTAAGTGAGAATGGACTCAGTCGCCTTAAAGAATGATTTCCAGAACCAGAACAGGCATCTCTGAGAACACCTCCCTATTTACCAAAATCCAACTAGAGTGGAGGGTATAAAGAATTTTAGCCCGTATCTTACTTTCAGTTAACAGCATACAGGACACCTCCAGTGAGGATTTAACCCCTTCATACGGTATATGCTATTAAACCACATGCGTATAATTTCCTGAAAACATTCCACTCTGTCATCAGTGAGCTCCAGGATTATCATCGGGTAAGGTATCATAAATATATTGTGTTGTAAAACAAGTCTAATCTCTTCATTACAGCTTAAAGCTTTTTTTTTTTTTTAGCATGCATACATTACAGCACTGTAAGTGGCAAAACATGCAGTGACACAGGTTCTTCACATTACAACACATCAGTTCCTGTAACAATTATGTAGTAAAGTCTGTAGAGCATGTAGATACAAAACATCCAATCTGTTAGGCAACACTCCAAGCAAGGCACCTTCAGCACCATGTGAGAGATGCCACATGCAGGAGAAACGAAAACACACCCTGTCTGTCAGGTAAAGGAACCAGACCAACCTGCTGTCTCACGAGTTCCTCCACAATTCGAAACTCAAGGTCTCACCTGCTGCCACATATCCTAAATTTCGATTTAACGTCTTACAAATACTGACTTTATCTTTGTTTCCCAGCTGTAACTGAGTTCCTTTCATTCCATGAAATCACAGTATCGTACAAGTTTCACTGTCGGCTATTTTCTCATTCCATTGCTGACGAGGCAACAATCTTAACATGCCAGTCATGCATCTATCTACAAGCCTGAGGAGTTTTTATCTGTCATTCTTTTAACAAGGTGGGCTCAAAATGTGATAGAAGTGAGACGTCTGATTAATCGTTTGCTGACTTGGTGATATGATCAAGTTCTTGGTATTTGTCTTGTTGATCAAGTAAAACAACTAAGAAAAAACTGCTTATAAAGACGATGAAGTGACTCAATTGTTGGCTTACATTCATTGTTTTTTCAATTTCCTTCATGCAGGCTTGATCGCACCAGCAGTTTAACTTGGTTATACAAACAGCTGAAAATCTGGCAAATACCTCAGCTTCTTTCACTTGTAACAGTGCGCCACAGTGTAACTGATTTCAAAGAAGGCGCACTCTACCCCATCACACCAGGGACAGCACGACTTGGAATAAAAAAAAATATATATGCACCTCCCAGGCTGAGGACTGCGTTATGAATGCATCGCTTGTTTCTGAGACAATTCCCTCAGGACCGTAGCTGTATATAAGCGGTAGATTTGTTCTTCATCTTGGTTTTGCGCTCAGGCTGGGAGCAGGGCATGGTCTTATCACTGATCACAGAGCGCAGTCTCCTGGGTTAATGGATAATGAACCAGTCATTCAGGGCCCCATAGTGGAGCAGTACCATGTCTCAATCATCTCCCCCAGCTATAAGGAACATTTGGATGAACAGACTGAGCGAGAAAGGAGCCCCCACATTAAACATAACCGAAGTCTCCAACTATAGACCTGCGCATGTTCATTTGCCATGTCTCTCAAAGTCCACAGGGGAGTTGAAATCACAAGGAACAAAACACCCGCTGAGATCACATGCTTTTAAAGAGCTCTATATTTCACTGTAGCTGTAGTCACTTATGACCAGCAGCGCCGAACCCTTAAATATGAATATATGAACCCCTACGGACATAATGCGGCATCCCTGACCCACATTTTCTAACCTGCCGTGAGCCGAGACTCGCAGTGGGATTTACAACATGCCATGTTGTTGATAAAAGACCTCCCCAGTCATTAGAAATTGCAGTTTAGCCACATGTCATGAATTAGTAATGAAGATCAGTCTGGCCGCTGCTCATTGTCTTAATCATAGCTGAATGTAATAAATACACGCCTGTCAATAACTGTAACAGCTATGCTACAGTCAACTGATTAACATTTCCTTCATGAAAAATTTATGACCAATGACAATCCATTACAGAAACTAAACGGATCCTGGAGACGGGTGATTATGACTTTCTGACAGCCTTACCTTGTGTTATCGTACCTAGAGACATTCCAAATATCCACGCACCTGGTATTCAAAGTTACGCACCTGCCCGTTTCACACAGCAGCAGCAGCATTTTTCCAGTATCCTGGTGAAACAAGAGCGGCAGGAGCAACACTTCCTCCCGCTTTTCATCTTTAGTTCATGGCTGAGCACGTACCCGTGGCAGAGAGAGACGGGAAGGGCTCACACATGTAGCGTGCACTGCAGCCCTGGCACTGAACCACTGCTCTAAGTTCAGCCTGCTCAGTTTCACAGCGTGGGGGAGGAGCCGGGGAGTGGGGAGTGATAAGGGGCGGGGCCAGACAGTGGGGAGGAGGGCAGATGGGAGGGGATTTCTAACACTGCGGTTTACTGCCTCCTGTTCGCCAATCTGCTGGACAGAAGACAACTACAGATAAATATGACACTGTGCTTCAAACGGAAAGACTAAATATCCAGGCAAAATGTGGAGAAATTCCTTGGAGGTCACCAAAAATGAAGAAGAAACTAGAAATTCAAATTTTTCTCAAAGGTTTACTGGGCAGTTCCTTTCTCAATGCAATTGTCATATTATTTCCATTCCGACACTGTAAAAAGAACGAGCAGTTGTAGGTGGTTAAATGGAATAATATATCCGATAAGGACTGAGCGTTCAGGACAAAAGATATTGTATAGGATATTGTTCAAGAAAAATGTGCAACAGTGGTGAGTGGCAACCACCCATTTCACCCTAAAGCACACCAGACGTGGTGTAACAACACTAAATCTTAATGGATTATTTTTTCTTTACAAAACTCTAACATCCTGATGAGACAACAGTTCTCATTTCCCGTTATGCACATACCTGCCACACTTACAAGTATTTTAGCATTTCCAGGCACACGAGCTTGCTGAACTGAAAAAGCTTTCATCTTAAAGGTTACCAGTCAAGCTCAGGTAGAGAAAAGCCTCCTTTAGTCCTGCGGATGATCTGCATGGTAAGCGGTGTATCCCCCCAACTGCCTGAAGAGGCAAACTCCTGCATTGCGGCTGCCCCACTTTCCACGCAGACGCTCAGCCATGTTTATTATGCATTATGAATGCTTTATGGAGTACTATAATGCACTACAGATACCTTCAAAGTGCAGTTCAAAGCATCCAGAATGCTCATACCGACCAAAATGATGCATTATGAAGGTATTTATAGCACATTATAAACGCTTCAGTGGAGCTTATGAAGTAGCATAATGAACACTACATCATTATGTGACTGTCAATAGAAGATTCTGCATTGCTTTATTAATTCTTATACCTACCATTAAAATGCATTTTAAGGTATGCATAATGTATTATATATTACAGCTTTAAATAATGTGCTGCCACTTTAAATATATGACAGATTAGTCAAATGTGAAAGAAACTACTATTACTGCTACTTTACAGGAAATAAAGTTGTAATACACGAACAACAGCAAAAGCACATAGTCAAATTCAAAGGTCAAATATATATACACACATATACACACTTTTTCCCTCCAGACATATTTATACCTTTTAAAATACACGCTTCATAACCCCATAACCCAGATAAGGAAATGTCTATCCTCCTAAATTTCACATAACAACATTGATTTCTCCTTTTAAGTCGTTTCAAGAGCCAGATTGTGGACTACTTTAATCTTGGAACAACAACCACAGGCTTTTGTCCTGTTAAATTTAAACAACCTTCTTTCCACAGTGTGAAAAAAGTAGGTCATTGCTCACCAAGTCAAGATGTACAATAAATTCCTCTGGGCACCAGGAGTGCAACAATTAATAAATGAACGAGACCCCTGAATCTTAGCAAGCTTCACTTGTAGTGTCCATAGCAGTTCCTTTGTGGCATGTAGAAACACGGACAGTAACAATGACATGTATAAAACAAAGACTCCTATTTATGTTGTCACATTTGTCATTCTCTGTCCATGTATATAGAACAAAATCAACACTTTACTAGTAGGACAGACACCCCTTAAATAGATCAGTCTAAAGAAGAACATGAATTACCATTAACTAATGAATTAAACAGCTAAAACAGAAGTGATTAAAGAGGCAAGCAATCTCTATCATTACAAAATCTGTGGAAATGTGCTCATTATAAAGGGATCTAAGCAGTGTCAGAAAAACTATGGCAAATTAAGTCCATTTTCATTCATTTATTTTATATACCACTTTGTCCTATGCAGGGTTGCCAGGGTTCGGAGTCTGTCATGGAAACGACAGGTGCAGGTCAGACAAGAACCCAGACTGGGCTGCCAACCCATCACAGGGCACACATGCCATGCACAATTTGTCAACTCCAGTTCACTATAGCGTGTTCTGTGTCCGGAAATCAGAGAACCTGAAGGTAACGCCATGACAACATGGGGAGAACATACAAACCCCACACAGGCAACAGTGCTAACTAGATACGACCAGATAACATACAAAGACAATGTTAAAATGAGGAAGTTGACTACTATATCAATAAGTTATAGCACAATAGAATATAATTCTGATTATTGCATTGTGACATACTGTTTCGGGGAAAAGCACAAAGACTATTAATTCTCATAACAAAATGCTCTCCCAGTAATACAGGTATTGTGAGTCTGAAAATATGTATTCACTCAGCTAACATGATATCTATTCAAATGACCATCTATGATGATCTGAATTTACCGGTAATTGTTTGCTAATATTGCAACATCCTGCTATTTATTACCCATACTGTGAATAATACTACGAATACACCCTGATATTAAACTGCATTCCAGACATTCAAGGCCTGTTATGTTTTTAAAGTTGCTCCGCTTCAAATAACACAGACTACAAAAGCCATATATGCAGTACTATTCATACATTAGAGGCTATGGAAGATGAGAGGATGATTTTTATTCAAGAAAGAAGAAATCTGGCTTATTGTCTAGAACTCTGCTCCTGAGTGACTCTGAATGATGACTGATAAGCCCCCCCAGTAGCTCCCATTGCTGGATAACAATGCTGACTGGCACAGTGTGGGGGTGGGCACATATTACAGAGTAAAATGGTCTATTTTCAAGTCCACCGTGCACAAGCCTGACTGTGCTGCTTCACCTCTCATCTTGATGTCAGTTTGGGATCTTAAACAGTCACAGCACACAGCTCAGAAGAAACAACAAACTGTAAACTTATATTTTTCTTCAAAAATGTCAATTCCTATTAGCCACAGAGCAAAAAATCCTGAAATATTGGGCAATTATTATTATTAATATTATTATTGTTATTATTATTATTAATAATAATAATAATAATACTTGACTGTCATACTTAGGTATTTTAACTAGACTCGAGGAAAGAGGTTCTGGGTATAATGGCAAATGTATGATAAGATATAAGTAAAGTACAGTTCATAAAAATATTTCAAAGCAAATATAGTTCATAACCAGATAGTCATTAGCTGTTTCCTGTTATTTCCAATTAGTCTTGTGTATTTCAGTCTGCGTTCAAGTACGTTTCCTGGTCCTGTCATTAACGTTTCTAGCCGCCGATGTCTGTTTTGTGCTCCGAATCGTGAAACCCCGAGTTTCTCCCCCTACCCTGGACTCCCGTGTCTTCCTTCCCGTCGTGATATCACCAGTCACGACAGTGAGCATGTTAAGGTTTATTAGATGCATTGATGTTTGTACAAGCAGAAGTAATACAAGTAATACCGAACAAACAATTTAATTTTTATGTGAAGCTAGTCTTTTTTAGTTTGTTGATTTTACTGTCGGAGACCTTGAACCTTTTTCAATCAGAAAAACCGAATATGGATAATTGCCATCAATACTGCTTATAATCCTCTTTATAAATTGTTCTGGGTTTCTTTCTCCATGCCGTACCCTGCGCAGTTCAAAGTGTAATGCACAATGATAATAATCTATATATAAAAGAGAGAACAGACATTTATTACTAGAGCAACATGCTACCCCAACATAACTGATATTAATCAGAGCGGAGGTAACGCGCATGCACTGATTACAGCGTGTTGCCACACGCACCACACGACAAACCACGCCAGGGATGAGAACCCGAGTGCAGTCAGGTTGCAGGGCTGGATGTAGATTAACATCATACCCAGGATGAAGCAATAGCAGGTTAGGGGCCTTGCTCAAGGACCCAAATGAGTACAATCACTCCAAATATTCACAGGATTTGAACCAGCAACCTTCCAGTTACTGGCACAGTTCGCTAGCCTATGAGCAACCATTCCACCTAATATTATTAATAAGGATAACCTTAAATGTATAGTAAGTCAGTTTACTTTACTAATTGCCAAATTTTTTATGTGTTTTCCATTCCTTTTGGAACAAAAGGCAAAAATGACTAGGAATGATTAGGAGAAGGCACTGTGCAGTTTGGTGTATGATTGACCATGTGTGGCATTTAAGGCTTGTTATGAAGATCATGGTTTCTGAGAGATGGGCACTTTCACAGGAGGTGGACACACTGTTCTTTTTGGTGATTGCTGTTAAAACTCACACTGGTTTCATCGTTCAACCCGCTAGTCACATGACCTGGTCTATGAAGACCGCCACGATGATCTTACCTTTCCCCGACGGGAAGAAGCAGTCCATCTCAACGCTGCTGCGAGAGTGCGAGATGCAGAGGGCGCTACTGGGCACTAGGCCCTCCTGAGGAGGGCTCCTGTCGGTGGTCCGAACCAGGCACCAACCGGGTCGCTCGCTGGGTCTCTCCAGCAGCTCCACCGTCTGACCCGTCTGGACGCTGAGCTCGGTGCTGCAGCCGGCCGCGAAGTCATGGAGCACCACGGTGAGCTCGCAGCCTCCGGACAGCTGCCGGGGGAAAGAGGCAGAACAAGGGACCCACTGAGTAACAGCCCTTAAGTTTAAATGAACAGCACGTCTCAGATAGCAGGTGGCACAGTGGTCAAGCAGACGGTGCCCCTGTGTCAGGTCCTTATCCTAAAGCGCCCAAGTGAAGCACACAGCTGTCAGAACAGGAAGCAACGTTAGCTTTTAGCAAAAAAACACAAGTGGAAACACTGTGGGTCTCTTCATTCCGGTCAGCGTCCGATAGCCAAGGAGGGACACGTGCTCCTCTGAAAAAGGGAGATTACAGAACATTTAAGAGCGAGACTCAAAGGACACTTTTGTGATTAATCTCCCAGCCCCATTATAAATATCCTGGTGGGGAGCTTTAAGATGCGTACAGCCTGTGTTGCTCTCTGAAAAGCGTTTCACAGGCCGACTCTTCATCTGGCTTATTTCAAGTCATAATATATGGAAAAAAATCCAATGAACTTCTCAAAATTCATTTTGTGATGGATAATGTAGCTTTTATTCACAGATAATTCTCTTCCCTAAGCTTCAAAATATACCCTTTCAAAAGCCAGTGCTGATAACTTGGATGACATGTACAGTATGGAAGTATAAAACTGAAAGAAGAGAGCATTCTTTAAATACAATTACAGGCTAAAAGCCATTTCATGGTAAAATGGTTGAACTGTATTACAGATATCCCTTTAACATTTTATTTTAATGAGTGAGATATTCATGTATAAATGTAATTCCCCAACTATTACTTTACTTTCAGTTCAGATATTAATCTCTGCCATAACAGAAAACAACTGTAATGCCAAGGTTCAATTTTTCATAATTGTGTGAATCAGGCTGAGGGATGACCTCAGTAACCATGAAAGCTAAGATGAAAGCATTAACCTGCAAAGCATACTGACAGCACCAGTTTAGCCAACCACCAGTTGGCTCTGCTGTGGGCTTTAGTAACTCTGGCATGAAATTCTCATCATTGCAATCCAAGAGCATTGCTAATGTCTACCCACGTTGCCCTGGTGCCGGAAACTCAGAAGCTGCCCTCTGCTTGATACCGCTGATATCTGACAAATTACAGGAAATGAGAGGCACACAGAAGATCGTGAGCCCGTGTATTAATCTGCGCCAAGAGGCACCGATAGCGGCAGTGAGGACGTTCCCCGTTACATGAGCTCATGGCGTGAAAAAGTCAGCGAAGACAGAAGTTTCAGGACGTGAGAATGTACGGCCTTCGCGTCGCAGCGAGTGGGAGAGCTGCTGGAATGCTTTAATTGTGCGCAGAGGAGCTTGTGAGAGCGTCACGCACATCAGTAGCTATTAAGTATAGTGCAGAGGTGGGAAGGAATACAACTCAGCCAGACAGCTGGAAGAGAACCAGACCCTGGATGGATAAAAAAAGAATAAGTGTAAACCTATGATTTCTTTAAGAATTAAAAATGCATCTTTCGTAGACATCACATGGTCATATTTTTTTTTGTAACTCAGTTACTATGCAAGTACAAATCTCCCTACTAACAAATATAGTACCGGCATGAAATAAATGAACCATTATGACTGATTAATGATGAAAGAACACAGGATTAGTATGCAACTAACACGTAATTTCTGGTTAATTGTGCCCCCTCGGGTAAAGTGATACTGAACATCAATTTCTTTTCCAATTTTAAATTTGCAATGAAAAATTCAGCTAGTCTACTGAAAAAGATGAATTAAACAACTGAAATAGTATGTCTGGGCTAGCTTGCTAGGTATGTACCAAGCACAATATGTCACTGTAACTGCCTACTGCTCAACCACTCAAAATAGACTACAATATCATTGGTCACTTAACCTTTAATTCCCCTCATTGCTTTCCTCGATACCAGCATTTGTCAGCTGAGGTTTAACTTGGCTACCTTGAAGACAGGGTCCAAACACCCCTCGGTAGCTTATTGAATAAATACTATTTCTCAAAACCATCCTATTTCTGCATACGGCAACATCCATATAGCTCCATTTAAGAGTCCCTCGCCATTTTCTTTCTGGCAAAGAGAAGAAACATGGGAATTATTTAGGTGACATTTTAGGGCTGTCAGTAAGAAATGCACATGCATACATCATATTACATTGCCATATATGGGACATGACAAATTATTCATCAAAAATCTTCAGGGACTCTGAAACAGCTGTAATTTATGTAAGTCTTATGAAGATATTGTGCAGGGAATTTCATTTAAAGTGTGACTATAATTTAATATATTTTTAATATATTTTGCCATAAATGAATAATACATTAAGGTTTTCTTTCTTGTGGCTAAATCTAGACCAACTGTTGATCTCACATTTTATTTGCAAACTTTGTTTTATTACGAAAAACAAATGAATCTCTTCTTGAATGTCTGTGTAATGCCTGAGTCAGAACAAACAACATCTTGCTTCTCAATTAGATGAAGTCAAAATAGGCTTGCAAGACATAAAATCCATCTAACTGTGGTGAATTTGTGTTTCCAGTATTTCTAACAGTTTTTATTTCTATCATAAATCTAACTATAGCCACTTATATACCATAATTATAGTCATGAAAAAGAAGTATACAGACCCATAACCTCAGAAATCGAAGTGAACTAAAATTTAAAGTGAAAAGCTTAAGAATTCTATAACATTTACTCAGGCATTAAATAGGATACATTATAAATCGGCTAGATTCTTCAGCTAACTTAAAAGTTTTGGGCTTTTATAAAATACATATCAAACATCTCCTGTACAAAGGACTGGAAATTATACCAGCCAGATGACACTTAAAACTCCTGGATGTAATTGTTGGGAGACGAGTGAATGTATTGTGTGTGCTATCTACACGAAGCATGAGAAGCTGGAAAAATGTGTCAGTGGAAAACATCTACAACATCTTTGTACATTTCTATTTTGAGAAATGTGTCAAAGGTCACAAAAGCTCTATATATACTTAACTGCCAGGGTGTATATAAAGGTGTTTTGACCTTTGAAAAAAAGTCTTTTTAAAAAATAATTACACACACACATATATTTTTTCCTGGTAAGCATTGTGTTCTCATCTCAGGATGTAATTAAAGTCTTTCAAAAAATAATGTGTTTCATGACATCATCTCAGCAGCATAACTGGTGTAAAGAAGAACTGTGCAGGACAAGAGTCGTGTCCATCTTCTCTAGAGGTTCCAGGAGTATGTGTTCTCTCAAAACAGAGAATGTATTTCAAGGGTGACCACAAATCTTTGGTGGACTCCTCCTTATACATTTGTACACGCTCAAACTATAGCTTTTCAAAGTGCTGCTTAAAAAGCTGTAAAAATGTATGCTTTGGCTCAAAAGATAAATACGGTGCAAGCAAGCATTGTTCAAAGAGGTGCGATCGTTTTAAACATTCTGTTTCAGAGTGTTTTACTAATTCTTGTGAAAATGTAAATGGAACGAATAGAGACTGTTTTCAAGTGACTAGAGACAGCGAGTGCAGAGCAAATGGTGGAACTGTCTGAGTTTGCAGCACCATGTCATGTTCAAACACTTCATCTCACTATATACAACAGAGCTGGTATCTCTATCACAGATCTAGAATGAAGCAGGAATAAAACACAGAATACAACACAAGTTCCTGAATTCTACTACAACTGCATGCTGATGAAACAACGACAATATATTTCCTGGACAGCCCTGTCACACACCCCTTTCTAATCCCTTTTCCTCTTACACCCCCCCCAAACCCTACACTCTCTAGCCTCCTTACATACTCTCCAAACCTCTCCAAATTATCTTTAAAATCCAGCTTTGTGTGACCTGTTTCAATCCAATCAGGCTGTCCTTTCATGTACTATCACTATGTGGTGCTGCTTCAATTTTGGTGTGACTTGTTACAAAATTGTATCATTTGCTGATTAAAAAATAAACACATCTGTCAAATACTTTTTGAGTTATTGTGATAATGATATAAGTGTCTGCAGCATTTTTAGATAAAGGCACTGTTCATTATTTTATAATGGATAAGAATCACAATGAAGTAACAACTATCAAAGTGATTTGGGGGGAGCGGGGGTCACCAGTAATCTTGTGAAGCAGTGTCAGGTGAATGGGATTATCTGTAATGATTTGTTCCACATGTGCTTCATTAGAGATGATTTGTATGGTGCTGCTCTGTTTTGCTTTGCCCCCAGGTCACAGTGTCGAGCGCAGGATCACCGGAGCTGCCTGTTCTTGGTTTAATTCCCATTTGGTTTTGGAAGCACTAGTCTTGGGTTTCACTGAATTATTTTCCTCCCTGGACAAATCAGCTTCTTAATTGTTTTTTAAGTTTATGTCTGTGTTAACTGTGTCCCTGCCTGGGCCCCATCTACCCCTGAAAAAGGAACATTTTGTAATAAAGCTGCTGATCACTGCCAAGTGATGGGGTTTCGTCTGAGGTCACATCCCAACATGCACTCGATGGCGATCAAAATGTAATCATTAATTAGCCACTCATGTCAAAGATGTCATTCGCTAATACGTACAGCCTGTTCGCGTTGTGAGAAGCATGCATAACGAATACAGGCAAATACAAATCAACAGTCATAAATATCAGCAGTATATGTTAAACCTGTGCTAAATCTGCATTTTACATTGATGACTGACCAACTCCTCATCGGAAGTAAGACAGATCAGCTCTTGAAACAGACCTGGGAAATAAGGAGGCAAAGCATACTTAGCGACTACGCTGAGGTAGCCACCGTAAAATCAGATGTATTTGCGTGTCCCTGAAATGTGGGGGCCACTCAGGTCAGAGTCCATCGGCCTGGACCACCAGCCGTGTTGTCAGGTCGCTCCGATTGGCAGAGCTGGAGGACGGGTTGCTAGGTGATGGTACAGCCCACCACACGGCTGGTAAATAATACTAAGGTTTGGAAAAGCAAAGAGACAGATACTTGGCTTGTTTTCGTAAAGAAGGAGGAGTGTGTTGGACAATGTGTACAGGTATAGGATTTTTGATTAAGCGTTTAAAAGTTTAATTACATTGTAGATAATACTGTTGTACTGTTATTTTCTGTATCTAAGCTGCTTCTGGATGCTACCACGTGCGCACAGTAAGGAGAAAAATTGTTAATGATAACAATCAAAACACCTGCAGATGTACTAAGTAACATAAAACCACGTCCACAGTACTAATGACACAATTCATATTATTTGGTTCCCTTTAAATTGTTCTCACTGACATGAACAAAATCCTCTTTCATAAGTGGTATGTTTGACTTATCACGTCCCAGATACTGAACTTGATAACTCTCTCATTGCTAAACCTTTTTACTAAATCACAAAATCTTTGCATGTGTATACAGACCATGAATCTTTGCTCAATATTTTTGCCGATTATTTCAAGTACAATAGACAGCATCATGATCCAATGTCATTTCTAAATAGGGAAATGTTTTGAGACTCTAGCACTACTGTATTATCTCGTGTTTATAGCTCATTTCCTGCCAACGGTCTCAGAACATCCAGAGCCTTTACAAAGACTCTCAGGGATCCAACATTTCCTGCATAGAAATAAATCTGAAATCACCATTAAAAAAAATGTGATTAATAAATCGGAGACGTGACATCAGATGTGCCTTACTTTTCAAATGATAAACTTCAAAGGGATATCGGAGTATTAATAATGAAGCAGCAGATTTTGCATACAGTATATCTACCAACTAAGCCAAACCTCTTATGATAGAGAAACTGCAGCCAAGGTTGCTTTTCAAAGTAGAAATTAACACATTCAACTTGAAATCCAATTAATTGACTGATCAAACATGCAAACAGGCGAACTTCTCCACTGTCTTACGCTCGTGCTTTCCCTTGATCGTCTCAAACTCACCCACTTCAGCATGCCGGTGTTACATTATACGTTGAGGATAACATCTAATAACCTCGGTTCCATTTTGGGAGGCTGCCCCCGGAACACCAGATTTAACTGGGTGGCTGAGCCAGGAGTGGAAAATCCACGCTTTCACACAATAGGAACGGAGGGGAGACACCAGCAAGACGACAGAGGATCATCTTTTGACCCAACTGCATGCTAAAAGAAGAGACTCATTGTAAGAGCTGGAGTGCAGGGTTAATTATCTTGATTTGCTTAGAGTAGTAACGAAAACAGCCATTGAATCCCTTTGCTCAAAGAACAGACGTGCGCAATGGCAAAATACAGCCATTGGTCGACGTGTTACTATAACCAGCAAAATCTCATCAATACCTTTCACTGGAAATAATAAATACCTCAGAGACAATCCTCATAACTGAGGTGTAAATGGAAAATATGCCAACAGAATGACAGAACTTTCAACATCATAAACGTCATGCTTGAGGGATGATCTGGAAGAACGGTTCTGAGGTTCACGTCTAACAGCACTTTCAAGTGTCAAACCCCTAATTTTACTCAACGTTGTTGAGCTGGAGCCAAATGGGTAATAAACAAAGACAGAGGATGTATGTCTGAATGTTGTGTTTGTTATCATGTTGAATCTACAGTAAGGCTACAGTAGATAAGTTCCACAGGTTAAGATATCCTGGGAATGCAATGCAGCAGGAAGCAGCAGATGGATGATTCAAGCTTGTATTTGTGTGGATTGGAAAACAGACAATGGGAACATTTGGTCCCCGCAATGTAATTATATATAACCCACAAACACACACACACACCCATACTACTCCACACACACATTAAACATGTTTGTATTAAGTAATCCAAATATCTAAATTTAATCTGAATTTAATGCCAGTAAAATGTGCCGTAATCTTAATCTTGACCTCCAAATGACCATTTGCATACCTTAATCTCCCTATCATATATTTATATTAAACTTTTGTCCACTTCACACATGTAAATACCATATGTACCATACACACAAATATCTTTCCCGAAAAGACAGAGAGCAGTTTCAACTAACTGAACATGGTAAGACAATGGAGCTGAAAACAGAGACCCCATGTAATATATTGCTAAACGAGTCACTGCATTTTTATGGACTGCTCTCTCTTCAGGGTAAAAACAAGATGAAAATTCTTGTCAATTTGAAGAAACAGACAAATTTCTACCCTGCAAGCAAAGCTTCCTTATTTTGACCAATAAATGCAAATAAATGTAAGTAATACATATTTAGTGGGGATCACAGTGATGAAATGAGGAGTGAATCATGTTTAGAGTGGAACCTTATACCAGTTTTAGAGACATGCTGGTTAATGGGAAACCATATCTGATTTTACGCAGGTTTCACAAACGCTTTACTTTCCAATCACTAAGATGGAACAGGAGCAAACAATAGATTAGGTTAATTAGTATCGATGCCCTAAAACTATTTTTTTTCCCAGTTAATTTAATTTTTTCAGATAAATTCAGTTTGCAAGTGCAAGTTTGAGACTGCAGTGTAATAGGAAGGGAACAAACAGATGAAACAGCCAAAGAGTCTTCCAGAGATCCATTATTACTGAACACTTCTGATGTCACCATCAGAATGACTGAGTTAAAAATGAGACATGAATTGTTCTTTTTGAGAAAGTGGTCAGGAAGCAGTCAGCGGTCAGAAATAAAGCTTTGATTGTGGATTAATATCCAGAGAGAGTACTACTGTTTTGGTCATGCGTTGCAGATGCTGTGAATTCTGGGTAAAGCATAATGCTGTGAATTATGGGTAGAGAAATATTGCGGCGTCCTACCTTATCGCTGTCCACAGTGTTCTGCGAGGTCCGGGAGGCGATGGAGATGGTGTCTGGCTGGCTGCTACCGTCACCCTGACTGTCCGCATCCTCTCCAGTTTCCCTGGAGAAGTTAAAACCGTCAGTAAACAGACGTTCGGAATCACTCAGCCAAATATACACACGCTTAGCTAAATATTTTCACATGTCATATGAAATCTGTTGAATTTAAATAATCGTGTGTCACCACAGACCGCTGCTCACCTCTTGTTACTGTTTCGCTGCTTTGCGGGGGTTTTGGGCATGTGGATGGGCTCCTTTAGCGCCCCCTTCAGGTGGATAATCCTTTCCTGGATTACCTCCCGGATGTTTTTTATCCACTCTTGCTTTGCTTCGATACTCGATGCCTTTGACAAGACAGAGATGTTATTTCTCATTAAATCCGTCCCAAGAAATGAAACCGATTTAAATGTCAGAATTGTATTATCCGTCTACCTGGATGAGAATAAGCACAAATATCAGATTATTTTCAGTGGAAACCCAGCACTCAGAGTTATCATGACAGCCCAGCGTATATTAGTTCAGAACCTTTCGTTGTGCATGTGTGTGTCATTCCGGAATTTCTTCTGCCCTGATTTTAAGCTACTATGTCCTTGACTCAATGTAAAATAAGAAACTGAAGAACAGTAATTTGGATTTTCCTCAGCTCATATCAACTGAGTAACCACTGGCGGAGCTACGCACACACCCACCGAGGGACAGCCTGAATGTCCGGGAAGAAGCGCGTTACTGGAAAGGACTTGGCCTGTAGGGCTACGTTATGGCATGTAAAGGTGGCGTTATGTTGCCTCCCAAAATGGCCGGACCCTCTGCTACACTCTCTGTGTCTCACTCCTATATCAGCTAGCTGACGTCCACTTCAGTGGTATTTTCCTGCTATTTAAATCTCAAGCATGCTTATGAGATGGCACACAAAAAAGTGAGAGAGAGAGACAGAGAGAGAGAGAGAGAGAGAGCAAAAGTTAAGTCTATGGATATTTCCTGTGTCCTTGGTGACAAAACGGTTCCCCTCTTTGTCCCCTGCATATATTGACCTCGATCAGCATTTAATGCGACTCCTTTGCTAAGTATCAGAATACAGTACCTTGTCAGAATGGCTGCTAAGACATTTAACATAACTCCCCACAAACCTAGCCTTCCTTACTGAGACGCCTGCTGATATTTTTGAGCTGCCGAGCATTACTCAAAAACGACGAGGGGGTATGGGGGGGGGGGTGATTTTGGACATACCTTGAGGACAGTCTTGTTGTCAGATGAGGGTGTCCTTCCTGCCCACAAGGCAAACTTACAGGGGTCCCCCTCGACGTGCTCTGTCACTCCCAGCTCAGATGTCTGAAAAGGTGGTTTATGGATGTTTATCTCAGCCTTACGAGATTCTCCCATGGCCCAGCCAAAGCAGCCCTGCCCTGGAAGGCATTTTTAGATTTCCTCTAAAAGCTATGTAACTTTAAAGGTCAACCTCTTTCTTCAATGGAACATCCCATAAGTCATTGCAGGGAGGTTGACTGTATTAATGCTGCCCTAAAAACCCCTAAGATATACAGCTCTGGAAAAAAATCAGAGACCACAGCTCTTTAATGACAGGCTTCTGCCTTGTTTTATGGGACTTCAGTCCTGCTTCAAAAGACTATGATACGAACTGCCGTAACAGTGCACTTCACACCACTTAATATTTCCCATTCACTAAAGGACTGCCAGATAAGTTGACTGTCTTCGCTGTCAGAAAGACGCTTCTGCCCTTTACCTGGCTGGATTTCAATCGTTCCCAGTGTCTCCTGCTTCACCTTGATCTTGTGTACTGCTGTCTTAGAAACTCTGAGCCTGGAAACAGCCTGCTGCTCAGCTTAGGATTAAACCAGGATTCAGCAATGCAGATTCTTAAAAAAATATGGAGTGGTAATTTTTTTCCAGAGCTGTATAACTTTTATTATGGAAACAATGTCAGAGTTCTTCCACAAATGTATCGTGTTAAAACATTTTCCAAAACAGAAGAGGTACTTCATTAAATATCATCTTGATACGGAGTCTTGGAAACGGTAGCTAACTGAATACCAAAAATAAACAAATATAGGTTGGAAGCCACTTGCAAGAAATGTAAAATCTCATTTCCTGCTCTCCATTGAGTGTAATGTTGATGTGGGCAGGACGTAAGTGTATACATTTTTGTTGGGGTTTCTGAGTAAGGCCGTGATGATCTGCGTCCAGCATCCACAGCGTCTCGCCACTTTATGCACGCCCTGAATGCTGCGATCCCCAGCAGTCCTTTATTGCGCTAAACTCCTACATTCTTCCGCCACAGCATCATGTGACCTTGTCCCCATCCGATTGGCTGTCGCTGGGACTTGCATGTTTCACTACTCATGTTGACCTGACTGGTGTACGTGCACCTGCTGAATCACTGATGACTGCTTGTGGGTGGGGTGAATGGGGGAAATAATGGGTATCGATGCGAGGTGGGGCGGGGGGGGGGGCAGCTTCCTGTGGCAAACAGACCCCAGATCAGCACTGTAAGGACAAAAGACACCCGTGGCAGTGTAACATATCATCGCCATAGAGTCTGCTCTGGCTGACGGTGACCTTGGAGGATTTGTCTTCTGCTGGTCGTCTCAGTAGGACATGGTGTGTGCGCTGCTCAACTGGGTCACTTGCTTCCTACCTCGCCCCTCTCTTAGCAGGTAGCTTCAGCTTGAAAGTGCAGTTCTTGCATGTCCATGGCAATGAGCTAACAACGGCTCTCTAACAACCACTGTTCTTTAGTCAACCCTCTTCCTATGCGTGCGTTTGGGACAAAAATGTGTTCACCTCGCTTCGAAGTAAATTCCTGTTGATTAAATAGTTTCTTTATAACCTTATTTTTTCTGAGTATTAATTTTAAAAAATGGTTTTATAGCTATTAGATGAAAAGAAATGTATGCATTTACATATTATGCTATAGGGCAACAACATTATTCATACAGTTGAAAATCCATAGTCCACAAAGTTTTATTCTATATGGCCGCATTTTTTTATGTCCCAGCTGCATTTGTTTTATACACAAAGGCGAGAACAGGAGGACCTGGAAAAATCCTACCAGCAGTTTGTTCTTGTAGACATATTTGGTGCGTCCAGCTGAGTCCTTGATCTCTTTGCTAAAGACGAGCGAGATCTCGAAGAGGAAGAGGTGGCGGTCTCGTCCCTTCCGGATAAGGGACTTGGGGTCCCACACTTGGAAGGTGTCCTGAAGAATGAGCTCTCCCTGCACGTCGAGGTTCTCATCAAACCCTAGAAGGGTTGACAACACAGGACGTTCTCACAGGTGTCACATCTACTCAGAACCAAAGAAAGGTCACCAAAACATAGACTGTCCAGACCGTGTGCCACCAGCAGGCACTTTATTAGGTACACGAGCCTAAACCCAGGAAGGACCCCCTATTGGCTACAAAACAGCTTGGTGCTTGAAACTTTCTTTATGGAGGCCATGATGTTTTTGTACTTGTGGGTTTTAACAAATCTGGCCAAACCCTGACCCATTAGTACCTCCCTACCCCAACAAATGGCACCAATCTGTTGTGACATCTGAGGATGCCTGACAATTACCAGCTAAGAATATTAATTGCAAATCTGGTGGAGGAGCCTAGTTTGTACTCAGGGTGAATGCTGTAGTCCATATAGGATGTTAAATGACCTCCATGTGTAGTGTACTTCAGTGATACAGACGCTGACTTGGGGCCCA
>JABFEB020000001.1:46188696-46202762 GCA_019775895.2 Stomatorhinus ivindoensis | reverse complement strand
ATAGCCTCTCAATCAGCCAATAAGAGTGGGTCCCCAGGACTGGAGTTGAGAATCACTGCTTTACTATTGGCTGATTGGGAGGCCATGCCAAAGACACGCACCCACAGCGCCTCTCCATGGATCAGGTTCGCCACCCCTGATGTAGTGTAACGTTTATCCGTTCAAGATGGAATAAGTGTTCTGCTGCTATAGGCAAGAACGTGGCACAAAGTTAGTGAGTGTGGAGTCTGACGAACATATGCGCCACTTCCATAGGAAGACAACTAATACAAAGATTTTTCATTGATGAAAATGGAAAGCGTTCGGTTTTTTTTTGGGAACCACACTTCATGCTAGTTTAGGTTTAAGACACATTTTTCATGTGGCCTATTTACGAGTCTTTATCAGACTGATACATATTCCGGGGATGTGCTATCCTGGTCCAGTACTCTGACAGTGTATGACTCTCTATATACGCTATTTCTATGTTCCCAAACTTATTATCTAAGTTCTGTGGTCAACAGAAGGCCAGGGTGTAGACGGCGTACTTTAAGGAAGGCTTCCTTCTGCTCTAGGTGCTTGCTGATGAGCGGGATGACGTGGTCCGTCTCTGCACTGGCTCCCAGCTTGTCGTGGCCTCCGCACCAGTCCTCATCCCTCCTGTACTCCTGCTCCAGACTCTCCAAGACACTGCATACCTGAGAGAACCCTCCACAGTCACTTCAGCAACTCTGATAGCCCACTGCAATAGCGACACCAAGGCATTCTTCAGCCAAGAGACCACAGGAATGTGGCATGACATGGACGCACGTACCAGCTGTTTTACTAGCTACTGATTATTGTATCACGTATCACAAATAAACAAAGAAAACAACAGTTCATAATATTATTGACTGCGAATCTTGTTGCAAGTGTCCCTATGAAGAAACACTGCACTGAGCACAAGGATGTGTAGCTTTTATCATTTTTGCAGGGCATATTATCAGGAAAATTATGTAGAGAACCCATAAGGACTAAAGTTCTTAGACATCCAGCTGAAATATTAATGCAAGCAACCTGGACGCTCCATTCTGCAGAACTAATTTTGACTTGACTGATGGCTCCTTCCTCCCCTAGGGGGCAGCGGCGCAGAGCTCACCTGCTCCGACGTCTTGTAGAAGGCCACGGAGGCGTTGACCAGCTTCAGCCGGTCCTCCATCTTGAGCATGAGTTGCTGCCAGTGCAGGGCCACCTTCTCGGCGCAGCCGCGGATGGCGTCCGGGTCGTAGTGGCCCGCCTGCAGCATGGCCTCCGCCTTCTGCTGCACCTGGAGAGCGCTCTGGTGCGTCTTCTGCAGCGAGTTAGCGTGGAACAGGGACTGGGGAGGGGGTAGGGCATGGTCACAAGGGGAAGCAGGGAATGACACTTTCCTTGGTCACTATACAGGCAAGGTAATCAAGTCAAGTCTTCTTAAAAAATTAAAAACAAAACTTTTATTTAGTTTTGGAGAAAAAAACGAAAAATAAAACTGTGGTTTCATAAGTATTTGACAGCATGATTAAGCATGTGCCCTGCAAAGGACTGGTATCCCATCTAGAGTGTACTTTCTGGGACGGGATCCAGACTAACCCCACAATCCTGTACTTGATAAGTGAAATATGGATGGATGGGTAGATGAAATTTTGTTATTGTGGGTAAAATAGACAAGAACACTGTGGCTTATGAACAGAATCGTCTCCTTTTGATGACATCATAAAAACCTGCAGGGGAAATTTATACGGCTTTTATTACACACGAGAGTATACCTACTATTCTAAATACCGTGAACTTTACACGTCATCCTTTTCATATAAGAGTCAGAGGTTTACTCTGAAGATAAAACACTGCCCTGCTTGGGATCTTGTTGGGTCAAACTGTGTTTCAGGGGAAGAAATAAATCAGGATTTATGGTGCTCAGAAAGCCTTTTATACAAGTTGATTCAATCTTGCAGAATTTAGCCTGCACAGGGGGAAACTCTGCTGAAGGCCTGCCAAACCAAGCCCTGATTTATGCCCGCATTTAAGTTAATTTAAACTCACCAGAGGGGCCAATACAAAAAACAGAGGCCCCAGCTAAAACCATTGTTTCCAAACCCCCCAAGATCGAAATAAAAATAAGCTAACAAAAATGAAACCACCATTTGGTGTTTTATGTTTTATGCTTCTAACCGTCTATAAATTTAATTAAAGGATAGCAACCCTACACTGCTAAAAAATCAATACAAACATGTATAAGAAACATTTTTTGTGTGACATATAGGTCTTCTTATCTGAAATATAGACGAAGGATCTTTTTTGTCTAACAGAGGTAACATAAAACCTGATTAAATAAAAAAATGAAAGATATGGAATGATTTCACATTTTGGTGTCAAATCATACGTGAAAAACGCACAAAACACAATTCTCATTCCAAATTCTGACAAATGTTCATTGCTTTTTAAAACTGATTTACCAGTGCCATGCTTAAACGCCATGGATGGGGACTTTGGTATTTTCGTGTATAAGCAAGTTTAATAACTAAGATCACTGTACTGTTACTAAAAGGCTAAGGGGTTTGCAGATGCATCCAAAACTGTACACTATTCTTCCATAAGGATAGAGGCGACCATTAGGTAACTCCTACTACATCCTGCATGCCGAATCAGTAAAGTTTGATAAAAATGAGCCCTTTGTGCAGCTTGTAAGTATCCAAATCAATTCCAGAGAAGTGATGATTCCCAGGGTGAGCACATGGCCTGTGTGGTTCTCCTGCATGTTGGCTGTAATAGGGCCATATGACGCAAGCGCGCTCGAGGCTTTCCTGTTTAACAGGAGATACACGGAACACTCCGGCACATGGTCACCCGTGAGCTCACCTCCGTAACACGGGGCTTCAAACCAAGAGGTTAATAAAAACCACTAAACAAAAACAGGCCCGGCGCTGCCTTCCCCCGCCCCTCGTCCCCAATCCCACACGCTGAAGCCATTAGCCTAGCCATCCCACGTTTTGGGGGGGGGGGGGGGGGGGGGGGTTGGGGCATTACCTCGATGGCCAGCTGGAACTGCTCATGCTCCCGCTGCAGCTGCTCTGCCTCCGACAAGGAGCTGGCACTCACCAGGCTGGCGTGGAGCATCGACTCCCCATTCCGGATCCACCCCAGGACCTGCGACACGGGAACCATGCAGCCAAAAACGTCACGCCCACTTTCCCAGTAACCAATTGCTGCACAGTGACCATAATGCAACAGTATTGACATAAAGAGTCAAGATAGGTTTAACTATAACTGGTCTTAACAGTTCCAATAGAGTACTAACCAGTAATAAAAGAAATGTTTTTTTATAATCAAACAATGAGGCATATGAACAGAACGGTTACTTAACGTATACTAGTGCATGTAAATCAAACTGCTGTAGGTGCATTACAGTAATAGTTAATAGCTAATGCATAAAGTACTGTGTAGATAGGGATGATGATGATTTCATATTCTGTTCAGAAATCTGAAAGCCTGCAGATTTTACATGGTACCATCCCACAATCCACAGCAGCAGTTTTATAGGATCCACAGATCTGTTCTTCCCTCTTAACAATGACAGCTGATAGACACCAACTGCTGGAAAGTGCATGTGCAGCATCACTGTAAGGAAAGCAACACCAACATCCAGTGACATTCGCAAAACTGAAGAATGCGGATTATTCTAAAAATACTGCTGTCGAAATATTACTACTTACTCTCACCATTTCTTTCAACAGTCCGAGAGAAATTAAGATGAAATGATCTGATGCCATGTAGGTTGAGGAGCCATTATCTGATACGAGTTACAGAAGGACCCAGAAGGCTTCCACTGCTGGCTAATAATGTATGTTTGCTGCTTTAGTGGATATATAGTTTGCCTGCATTGGTGATCCCTTCATGGCCTTATGTTGGAAGCTGGCTGAAGTGGTTTTTCTCATCTCGCCCTGAGTCAGTACAACACTTTATACACATTTGCAGCTATAGAAAGTACTTGTGTTATGCAGCGAATTCTTCACAAAGAACATGGAGGAATTTCATGCTTGATCACCCCTCCTGCATCTCAGAGTTTTCCTCATGGATTCTCCTCTTTGTCTTTTTCGGGGGCAACAAATTTACGTGGGAATGCAGTGCCAGCCACCCCTCCCCCTTTGGGAATGTCACCAAAGGCCGGCACAGAGAGAAGAAGTCCCACCCAGGCCAGCATCTCAGCAGGGAACCTCCTCCTATGTTGTGCGAGAGGATCTCTATAAACCTCCTCCAGACCTCAGATGAATGGCCCTCCTGCACAAACGGACCGATTTCCTTCCATTATTCCAGAGGCAAAGTGCGGGTTCTCCACCGGTGGTCTCCTGAGGACACACACTCTCTGTTCTGGACAAAATTAAATTACTCTGCAACACTACACCCCATTTTCTGCCTGGAGGACATCACCCCTGAGCTCCCGACGACTTACAGTAGCCGTTCATGATGTAAACGTGGCTTGTCATGAAAATGAACACCCATCTATGCTGAAACAAATGCTGCCAGTGCGATGTCACTAATGAGGCGAGAGACACACCTCCATCTCACTGATGAAAGCTCATTCAATGATGAATGGAGGTTCAACGGTCCTTCTGAGAAATATTCAATCGACGAATGATTGTATCGGGACCATCAATTATTCAAATGTATATTAGTTACAGTTTTCTGTGGCCGAGAAGGTATGACATATTTCGGTAAAGGAGTGGGAATATAAAACTTTCTTAGGATGTTACTAAAAACGGCACAGTCAGTTAAACTACTTCAACTGGAAAACCGATTCTGTGTTTTCCAAGAACATTCTTTCAGCTAACTTTTACCTTTTACTTGATGACTTCCCACATGGTATAATACTTTTGTGCATTCATTATAATATTCCTCCATGTAACTCACATGTAACTCAACAGAAAAATAATTCTTACTGCAGCGAAACCAAATACACACATGAAAGTTCTTCCATATTTTTGCAAGTAAGTTCTCTTGGGTCCACTGATAGTTTTATATAAAAGTGAAAAGGCTGGAGAAGAAGGATCCAAGTTCTGAGCTTAGAGGTTGCTTGAGGTCAAGAGGAAAAGTGGTTGTTCTCATACCTTAACTGACTAGGTGTGGAGAACTGACCAGTATCCAATAAACAGCAGGTAACTCTAGACTTCGGTTAGCAAACTTGCTGCTATTGGACACCTCATCTGTGACTGATGCTAACAAGCAAATATGAAAGCAAATAAGACGTCCCATAGGAGAGGGTCAAACCTGACCTGCTTAACCTCAGCCTGCAGGTGGCGCAGTTGAAGACATTGTTCTAGCCTTTTCTGAGTCTGGTCGGCACTCAGGTCCAGCTCGTGTTGCTTCTCGTGGAGGAATTCGAGCAACTCCTGGACCTGGGTGGCCAGGTCCATCTCCTTCTCACTGGTCAGCTCGATACCTGTAGGACACAGTGACTGGGGTGTTACTGGTCATGCGACAAACGAAACAACTTAAAATAACACAGTGACACCATGACTTTCCCACATGATCCGACAAAAAAATCATATTACATAAATATATTCTTATATAATTCTTACATCCGTGTTCCTCTCAAATTCATTGGAAACACATTCTATCTTTACTAAAAAAAAGCTGCATTATATACAAACAAGATTTTATACCATCTCCCCACTAGATGGAAGTACACCATATACTATGAGCAGAAGATTTTTTTAAAGACACTTCAAAGGGTTTTGTTCCTTAGAGCTGTTATATGTTGCTATATAGGCATATCGTCAAGGCAACGTCACAGTGTTGGCAGGTACACATTATCTTACCGAACTATTTTTGGTTATAAATGGTGCTATTATAAGCCATCGAAACAGATATCTGCGCTTTCCATTAAATGACTTCACAAAAAAGACGCACAGCTGGTTAATTAGCCAATCAAGCATCTGCCTGGGCTGTATTAAAGTCACCGCTCCCACCGATTACTTGACACAACTCACTCACTGTGACCCGAGAGCAGGCCAAGGCCGTCATTGGGTGGGGGGAGAGTAAGCCATAATAAGGCAGGCAGAGTGTAGGAGCAACTCTTAGAAAAGGAGAAATGGTGATTTCCTGCTGCGTTCCTCAATCCTTACTAAGCAAGCTTTGGCAGAGTAAGTCAGCTACCTTGCTATGGTTTCAACTACGTCAGACTAAACCTCGTCGAGTAGAACATTGTGCTAATAATGCAAAGGTTGTGGGTTCAAATCCCAAGGCGCGTACATAAATTGCAACCGTTCCTTATACTTTAAGTCGCTTTGGGTAAAAGCGTCAAATGTATCTTGTTAATTCTCGCTTATCTTCCTATTCGCCTTTTCATTACACAGAATGTACAAAATCCGATAAAAATAACAGCACCAAGCTACCTGTAAATGAAGTGCCGGTATGCATTGGCCCCCTAATCCCCCCCCGGCGCAGAGCCACTCACCTGACGCCTGGACCTCCATGATGTACTGGTGCAGGTCCTGGCCCTGCTGGATGACCTCGAAGGTCATGTTGTTCATGGCCATCTTGCGCTCCGTATGCCTCTGTAGCCGCTGCTCAGCCGGGGCCAACTCCTCCGCGTTAAAGTCGCCCGCTTGCCGTAGGAGGTCCTCGTTCCAGGCATCCAGCTCCGCCGTGACCTGCGGGGGAAGAGCGGCCGGCGGTCAGTCCCCATCTCAGCAGCGGTCGGTCGCCTTCACGTTAAGTTCCAAGCCCATTCTGGGTGGACGACTGTCAGCTAAGGAACTACACTTAAGATCTACAAAGGTTGTGGGTTGAAATGACTGGGGCTGCCCTGATCACACAACCCAGATACATAAGCAATCCCTGAGAAACGCTCCAGCATGCATATACATTACTGTGAAAATTCTTAGGCATGTCTAAGGTTATTTATCCAGGTAGTACATGTATATTTGCTCCGGAAGAAATGCAATTTAACATTAGAACATGTGGAAAACGAAAAGTACTACAATAAAAACTAATGAGAATTTCTTCTGTTCTCTAAAAAGTTCATATCTTGTCGGATAGCTAGAAGAACACAGCTTCAGGTCCCAAACCTCTCCTCAGGGGCACCCCGGCTATTCCATGTGTTTGTTAAATTTCACCACCAGCTAACAAAATTAATTCATTAAAATTAGTTAAACGACTCATGGTATGTGGGTATATTGGACAACTGCTGCAAATACAGTACTGTATATAGCCTATAGCGATGGGACTACTGAGGCTTCCAAAATTCAATGAATCGACGCAGGGATTATCAGTAGCTGGGATTATCAAGCAGTGCCAATCACAGAGTGGCTTAACCTACTTCTATCGATCACATAATTGTTTCTCATGCGGATAACATGGGCAGTGATTGACAGGATGAAGGAATGACACCCACTGGGAGCTTCGGGGCCTCGTTTCCGCCACCATTAATACCCACATACATCATACAGCAATAAGGTATTGATTTCTGTACAGCATAAACCATGTAGCAATTTAATTATTGCAACAGTAAGCTACAATATGCACTGGAAAAAATGTATATTCCCATTGGCCTTTAATAATTCACTCTCAGGTATGACAAAAACCCTAAAAGTAATAACTGGTGTCATATTCTTCAACAACCAGCTTACAAAGACAAGACGATACTATCAATGTCACGATGGCCAGACTCTCTGCGTTTGTAAGCGCGATACTGGTGTGAGGCTGCTGGTGAGTCTGTGCCGCTGAGAGTGAGCCTTCAGCGTGTACGGCTCCATCCTGGTGGGATGCAGCCCAGTTTCATCTGGCCAATCGCGCCACGGTAGATGTTCCTAAATGAACATCTACCATTTTATCTCAGCTCACCCTCCTGCCAACCAGAGCCAGACCCTCAAAACAGACGACGTACATAAAGCTTAATCGCCATTTGTGTATTTGCATCAAAGGTAAAGTGAATCTTTGCTTAATGCTAATAAACAAAAAACACAAGATATTTCACTTCACACTGCAGATGAATAGATTCAGATGCTCACAGCTTAATTGTTTTATGTTTACCTTTTAAGTTCCCTCTATAAGGAAGAGCTGCATTGATATCTCTAACCCCCACCTCATTGTGCTGGGAAATTGAACATCACGGCCGGAGTAAGGCAACGAGACCCCTGGAGATGCAAGGAGCCCGGCACTTGACAGAGGCCGAATTTTATCGTACAGCAGGGGGCCAAGGTGGCATATCATCAGGTGGACCAGAATTTCTAGCTATATAGTGTTGTATTATATATTTGGAAGGAAACTGGTGCAGGACATGCATGCCTCCTTTTCCCAGTCTAACACCTCCTGCAGCTTCCCACAAAACAACAGCGGCTCATGTTAGGGGGTGCACAGCTGTATAAAGCCAGTTGATGAGTCCCCTGCAGACCAAAATACCATTTTGATTTAATAATGTCAAACCACAGGAGGGTACACTCTCACATTATGAATTCTCCCCACCCCTTACAGCTGTAACCCCTGCCCTCCTTCCACCTGAGACCCCCCTGCCTTGGAATGGCGGGGCAGGGGGGGGGGGTGGAGATGCGACTCCATCTGTCTGTGACCCCCCCCCCCCCCCTCACCTCGATGGTGTACTGCTCAAAGATGCGCAGCTGCAGGAAGATGTCCAGCTTGATCTTGCGCTCGTGGAACAGCTCCTCCATCTGGCCCTGCGCCTCGTCCAGCTGCTGCAGCACGCCCTCGATGTGAGCGATGGAGCTGCTGTGGGGCAACTTGTTGCTGGACATCGCCGAGTCTCTGCGGCACAGGAAGCGCACAGTCTGATTAAAGACCGGGGGGGGGGGGGCCTTAGACAGGAAGTCAGCAGGAGCAGGAGTGACGGCGACAGGAAGAAGTCGAGATTTAGGCATCGGACGGCAGCACAGGGGACAGGACACTGACTTGCCTATAGCGGTGTGAAGTGAATTTATTTATTGGTGTCAAAAGAAAACTTGAGTGGTGGACTAGTGTCACAGTTGAGGTGTTCAATGACAGCAAAGACCCACAATTGATATTTACAGTTTGACGTCAGTGAAAAACAGACAGACCAAAAAAAGGAGCGTGTAACTCATTCAGGGAACTCTTGATCAACTCATAAAAGAATTGTGCATCTCAGAGCTGATACTACAATATAATTCTGCTTCCAAAGAATCCAGAAACTGACATTTTGCAAAAGGAGAGAATTAAGTATCCCTTCCATAGATAATCCAAGAAATCACCTGCCAGCCATTAAAATACCGTACGCAGGGTGTGCCTTTCACTATCGACAACGCCTTCTTTCTCACAGGCATTGTCCAGGGTACATTAATCATCTGATTGGCTGGTGACTGCAGTAAGATCTCCTGATAGCTCTCATTACATTGACTGCATTTCTGTTGTGTGGAAGCCAGCACTGCAAGGCCAGCCCTGACAGAGACATATAACCCCATTTAGCTTTAATAAAACATATAAAATAACAGCAGCGTTCAACAGATTAAAGGAAATAGCATTGATATATACTGCTTATACGTGTTCGCAATATTGCTGGAAATGTTTTCACCAGTAGCAACAAATAACAAAGGTATACAACTTCTCTTATGTCCACAGCATAGAAAGCTGACATTTTACAGAGTTTTCCATCAAAGTGATATAAACAGTACAATGCAAGTGGCCCATTTAAAAAATATATGCTAGATAATAACCCAAGACTCCAATGGAGCCAGAAACTGCATGAAGGTGCTTAAATTTATCTCAGGGTGCTTACAGAGAAAAAAAAAGACACTGAACTATACCCTAAATCATCTTCTACACTTTTCCCACTACTGGTCTGAAATAATAACTCAATTGCTGGAAAAATTAGCTATGATCCGACACAATGGTCAGATAACTCCCGTGGGTGGTCACTGGCGGATACCTACACCGCCCCCTAGTGGACGGCCTCCATGCCAAGTACCTCAGCTGCTGGATGAGGTCCTCTCCCTCCTTGATGACGTTCAGTGTGGCCTCCAGCGTGGCTGTCTGATGCTGCTGAAACTGCTTGATGAGATCCTGCACAGAGTCCACCGAGTCGGAGCACACCTCTTCCAAGAGCTCCTTCTGCAGGTCCTCCATCCATGTCCAGAGCTGAGGAGATATTCAAAATGGTCATGTCAGCAAGCCGCAGTCAGGCTGTACCAGGCTGGCAGCAACAAAGTTCAGTAAATTTCAGAATTTTAAGCTAGTCTACATTGGTAAGCTGATTTAAACATTTGAACATACCTGTTAACCTTCTTCTAAAGACGTACCAAACCTCTCTCAAATGACAAATGTCAAAAGCAGGTTTGAGCATAAAATTAGCCAGTCCCAGAACAATCTGCAACCTGATATGCTGAATTTTAGAAAAAAAAATTTTAATAGTCTTTTTCTTGGTCGAGGGTGTCCTCAGTTTTCATGGTTAAGGTTGGAACTAGAATCATAAGTAGGGTTAGAGAAGTTAACAGTAAAAATATGTGGGATTTTTCTAGAAATGGCTAGAATTTCTCTGCCCACAGAGGAGCTGGTAGGCTGCTGACAAGCTGTTATTCCTTACAGTCTACTGGTTCATATCTCCTATTGGCCAAATCTACTGGAAAATATCTTTTTTTAAAACAGCAATAAATCTCTGCATAGTACATCACATCCATTACATCAGTCTCTGTATAAATTACATGTTTATGTACTTATATTTTGGCAAAGACACTCATCGCTTTTACATCATCAAAAACCAGTAAGAGTGGTCTTCGAAAGTGCAAATTAATAATAGCAAACATAGCACAGAAGCCTGACAAGTAAAATGGCACTTCACAGTTTTGACAGTGAACGTGTTGTTTTCTTATTTACACTCCAAAAAGAGCAGAGCTGTGTGGTAGTGAAATTTGGGTCATTGCAAGACAAGCTTAAAGTATCCTTTTAAAGAGCGCCGCTAAAATTTGAGCAGAAAAACAGTGCTACAAACCACATATTATTCACAGGCATCTAAAGACCCAAAAGACAATTAAATCAAAATGCAAGTAGCATTGCGTTGATTTATCGATCGACCGTTCCATCCCTAATACACAATAACCCGCAGAAATACTGCCAATTTCCACTCCCATCAAAGATAATCCACGGTTTTAGACAAAGCTGGAATCGGCGCCTGGCAGCGGGTTGGCGGCCGTTATCTGAGCAGCGTATTCTCTGAGTTATTGATCTCAGACTTGGCAAGGGAGGGCCACTGATCACTGATGGATTGCCCAAAGCTTTAACAAAAGCTTCTTAATCTAATCAAGTGAATTCTAATTACGCTGCTCAAAACATTTACAGAAAACTTCCATTTTCTAAGAGCAGCACGGTCGACAAGTGTAATATATAACAGCTTTTCAGACAGGACTCCTCTCCGTGACGTTTGAGGCGACTGAAATACAGTAGCTGCCCTTTCATCATCTGCAGCGTACGGGGCCTCTAATCCTTAATGCTAATGCAAATTAGCAGTGGGCTTTCAAATCACAAAAGCTGTCGCTTCTAAAACAGGAGAAACTGAGCGCAAATACCAGTGCCTACAAACAAACAACAATGTTTGTAAATTTCAGTGTTAAAAAAGTAGCAAAAGCCTTAAACCACTCAGTGATTGGTGAAAAGCAGCAATGATGAAAACCTCCATTATGGTATCTGAAGTGGACCTTTGCAGTCCTAAAGTTGACAGTTCATGAGATCATCCCAGTCATTTGTCTTTATTAAGCCGCTTTATTAAGATTGCTGAATCTGAAAGTAATTGTTTGAGTGCGAATAGTGATATTCAACATGGCATTTCAGGAGCAAATTATGTAATATTATCTTAATGATGTGGACAACAGGAGTACCATATACTCTAAAGTTGCCTGTAAAATATAATTTGGGCAATAAACCAAATTTCACTTTCTTATGCTGATTATGCAACAAATATGAAAAACAATTTTCTCAATCAGGCAAATTCTTGAGTCAATTTCATGTTTAAAACAAAATGAGTCTCCAAAACAAAAGGGTTAACATTTGTGCAACAGTGGCTTCTGCGATTTCTGCTGTTTCCATAGCAACTGTTCTACATGTCTGATCTGAGCACGCTCAGGATTACAAACAACGCTCTCTAATCCTTCTCCAGTCCTTTATTCTGCCGAATTCCTACTGTACATCTTAAACCAAAAGAGGTTTTGCAGGATAACAATTTTTTTTTTAGCATACTGAAACCCTTGTGTAAAACACAAGATTTTGCCTGGGATCAAACTTGCTCCATATCAGATTTCATTCTGAGGATGGTGACATCATTTTAATAAAAGATATAAGTACCAACCTTCAACATAATAGAGATTAATAAATCCTCCAGCAAAATATCACCCTTAATGCTTTCAAATTCTGTGACCTGATCACACCTCATATCTTATTGCTATATATTAGTTACAGGCATGTTTATTACTATGGAAAATATTTATATTCAAATTATACCATGGCACCCTTACAGATAAAACTGAAAATCATTTTTCCTCTCTAATTCAGCTCTAAATTTCATCTTAACGCAAAGCCTTCCATCAGGCAGAACATATAATAATTTCCCAGCCAATACACCATCAATAACCATCGACCAGCGTTCTTCAAATCTGAACATGGATTCCAAATCCAGGCCTTTTTTTCAGTTCTGCCGGGTAGTTAGTTTAATAATTGCTGATTCTGATTGGTCAGAGGCTTCACACCTGGCTCACAGGTAAAGGAAGGCTGGAAAACCAGCAGTGCTCGGAGCTCGAGGACCGTGATTTGAATAACCCAGCGATAGGCCTGTACCATATCACTAAACTGAAAGTTTCCGCTAAAAGTTCTCCATCTCCGGTGGTGAACATTCAGAGTCCTGCTCTTATGAATATTCATCGGCAGGAAAATCATTGCATCTTTGCCCTGGAACATGATGGATATGCTTTGAATTTTCATAACCATCCGTCATTCAGAAGTGAGGCCTGATTACTCATAAATATTCATGGTTGCAGTCGGAGACTAGTAGAACTCGTTAGTACAGATGGGAATGAATGTAATCTCGCCGGTGGGAAATGAGCTGTGATGCCATCGCTCAGGAGGGAAGTACACACAGCAGAAACAGCTACAAGAAAGTTTTCTCACTGTGTATCAACCGACGCCAATTTTTCTGATATAAAATTGTAAAAATAAAGAAAAATAAACATCAAGCACTCAAATTCTCCAGCATCTTAAATGCGTTTTTTTAAATATATGTAAATGTTGTCGGGGTCAGTTAGACAGGATCTTTACTTCAAAGCACGCCTGTGGGGACCTGCTGACCAAGCTTATCACTGTTACCTCCAATTATAACAGCTGCCTAAAAACTAAAAATATACCATCCCACTTTTCTTCTGAGACAAATAGAGACCAATTCATTGTTTTGATACGTAGGTATTTTATTGAGGTTCAGTCTTGAGACCTTGTTTTTTTTTTCTTTTTTTCCCTATGGATTTAGCCTGATTTGTAACTTGACCACCACTAGGGGCACTCCTGAGCTATGACACCCTCGACCATTGTGAACATTATTAGCAGGTCTCCCGGTGCATTTCTGCGTACTTGACTATGAAGGCCGTGCTCACATCACTGTACACAGCCAGAGTTTCCACAGCTCTCCAGAAATGTGAATTATTTCGCTTTCTGTTCACTCAGCAATCTGTATGACTCCTAGCCTCGTTGCAGCTTGACGTGCACACACACTGCGTATGAACTGCTTATTATCAGAAAAACACAGGCCCTGAATTCAAAAAGGAAATGACTGATACATTTTCAGCTCCACTTATTGCAATTTATTTCTGGATCACAAGAATAGATCAGTACTAAAAATCATAAATACATTCTCTGGGAATATAAATGTAGAAACTGCAGCTTCTGCTGTATTAGATCTACAGAACATTAATACACCACTGTGTCTCCATGGTGACCATAAGCTTTTCCCAAGTGGTGAAATTCCCTCAAGCTGACAAGGTGACCCAGGGCGGAGGGGGTCTGCGGCCTCGGCCTCCTAGCTGGCCCTCGGCCCTGCCTCCTGAGGGCTGATCTCAGGTGATTCTTGGCAC
>JABFEB020000001.1:46167976-46178772 GCA_019775895.2 Stomatorhinus ivindoensis | reverse complement strand
GGGGGGGTGGGTGGGGTGGTAGAGAGGGAGGGGTATGATGGGCTGCCCCGGAGAATTCTCCTATGGGTGGCGAAGTAAAGACTAATCCACAGCCAACAAAATTGGGATTTTTTTTTTTTTTGGGGGGGGGGGGGATTATTTTCTCCTGCTATAGACTCATCTGCTTGTTACAGGGGTTGCCAGCCTTCCCCGTCTTCACACGCTGGCTCAGTTATTCACAGCGATGAAATATAGCTATGATTTTGCCTCACTACTACACCAAAAAGTGGGGGTCGTGCTCAGAAATGCAGATCAGTCACTAGGTTAGTTAACTGCTGATCAGTCACTAGGTTAATTAACTGCTCATCAGTCACTAGGTTAGTTAACTGCTGGTCAGTCAATAGGTTGGTAGGTACATAGTTCCCAAATACGCCAAAATTCATATACAAATTTACACAATTATAAATCAGTCAATAAATTGATACATAAATTGAATATAGTCACTATTCTATTGTTACGCTCCTAAATCCATAGAAAGCTCTCTTTAGTGAGTGGGAACCACAGCTCTAGTCTTCATCTTGTGCAGAAGGTTCCTTCTTGTTCCTCTACAAAGGAAACCGGGTCCAGACCTGTCAGATTTAATTCTGGGAAGGCATCCAGTATCCTATCTCCTTCTGCACACAGTGTAACCCCGACTATATTCTGTTCTAGAGAGCATTAGTGGATAATAGAGGACGCTGAAAAGAACACAAACACATCCACAAACACACGCGCACAGGCACACACACCACAGAAGGACAAGAAGAAATGCAACGTAGGGAGCTGCAGGCCTTCCAGCCGACAGCTTGCCGGAGGATAACAGCAGATTGTCTGAGGTGTCCTATGTCCTGTGTGCTTACTGTAATTCACTCAATTTAACACTGACTTATTGTGTTCACTAAACCAATCGTGGCACCTTTTTAGGGTCAGTGCTATTCTACTGTCACTAAAAAGCAGATCTTGACTGGTGTTTTAAATTCAAGTCATTTGTCTTGAGTGAATCCGCACATTAATCTTGCAAAACCTTATTTCAGACAGCATCCATGGGCCTGGAGCCTATCAGTGAAAGCACAGGGAACACCCTGGATTTGATGCCAATCTTCTGCAGGGCACATAAACACACACACACACACACACACCAACTAGCCTGACTGCACATCTTTGGACTGCGAGATGAAACACGAGCACCCATAGCAAACCCACACAGCAGAGGGAGAATTTGCCAACGCCACACACACAAAACAGACCCCCCCCCCCCCCCCCCCAGGGAGAAGGAGCTCTACCACACAGTGCTGCCTTCCTTGTGCAAATCTACGTGAAAATTGCCGGAACTAAACTAGCTACTACACTGCATTGCAACATAATTAAAAAAAATAGGAATTTTAACCGAAGTAGAGCATACAAAAACCTCATAACTGGCACGACGTTTACTCAGGGTGGCTGAAATAGAAGATGATCTACTGGTGCTTCTACAGAGTTCATGATGCTAACGGGCCAGTGAGATCAGGGCTAGAGGGTTGAGGGCTGGTCCCCGGGGGGTTCCTGGGGTCAGGCTGCAGTGAGCCTCCTCCCGGACGGAGGCGTCCGAGGGCAATCGTCAAGTAAAATTGTGGATGACTAATGTGGTGGGAGAGGGGAGAGAGGAGGCATGACGGTGACTGAAGTCCAGTCTCATTATGGGATGTGCAGGGGACAGGAACCCAAAGGGAAAACCCCCAAGCTTGGCCCATAAATCATCCTCGCCAAGGCCGGCAAACGCACACGTGTATAAATCAACCGGCATTCCGACATGCACTCGTTGTCACACACATGCACATTAAGAATCCTCAAAACACACATGCATGACATAATCAAACAAACTAGACCTCAGGACGTAAAACAGCCATGTGTGGTTAGCTCAGCAGAAAACAAACATCGTACGCAATTATTTTTCACAGGGCGCAGTAAAACCAAAAATCAACGCTGTTCCTGTCGACGGGATTTGTGTTGTTTTTTAGGGTCCGCAGATGGATGTCGCACAAAAAAAAAACCAAAGAACATCAGCCTAACATCCCGAACGTTCCCATGCAGTGAAAATTACGGAGTTTTGGTTCTCATCTTTGCGCAGGAGCAATTCGCGCCAAACAACTGCATAAAAGAGAAGCAAAAGCTGGACCACAGCTGGCTGAATAGACAGGAATACTGATACACCTGATGCCACAACCTTTTGGAAGAAGGAAGATGCCTGCTATGACATTACACACAGAGCCTCCCATGTCGTATAATGTTTCATCATTCACCAATCAGCTGACGTGTCAAACTCCGAAGTCTGCATTCGCGATTTAGTTCTGCGATTTAGTTCTTCACCTGCTGCACGTCCTGCTGGAAGACGCAGAGCTGCAGCCGCTGGTGCAGCCGGACCTTGCGGTGCTGCCAGATGCCCTCTAGGCGGCGCTGGTGGTGCAGCACCTCATGCACGACGTCCAGGATGCAGTGTACCGCCTTGGAGTAGTTGGCCGTCGCCGTCAAGGACTCAGAGTTTCCCGGGCTTAGGGGGCGCTGCAGTACGTCCAGCAGGGCCTTGCCGTCCTGGCTGACCTGGGGTCAGTTAGGAAATGAGAATCATTGAGTTGAAGAAAGTTTTTTTACCTGGAAAAATAGCTGAGGTTGAGTGTTGTCCATAGTTTTCATAATAAGTAGGGAAGAAGTGGCACACGTCCCAATTAGGGTATGCCCAGACTCACAATCCTGCACTGGACACACTGTTGGGAAACTGACAGAACCAGCGCATGATAAAACTTACTGAAACCATAAAACAATGTTAGAAATCTCTATGATGAAAATAAAACAGAATGTGGGAATGACTCCTGCAGCTTCCATTCATGTGGAGAAACATGTCACACGCTTTAGAAATGGTTTTCCCATTTATAGCATGGACTAGCTAAACAAAGAACCGGCATTAAAAGGCAGAGTTAATACCCCATATTCATCATGATCAGTAAACAACGGCACAGTGGATTGCTGAGGACGACACATGGGAATATTTATAACAATAAGAGAACGACTGCGGGAGGGAATATGCTGTTATTCTTAAAACCACACTCTTCAAAAGCAGACTGGACCTGGTCCAAAGTAATATTTATACAATAAATCATAGCACTACATAATATATTTGAAGTTTCATACTAGTTGTATTAACATTTGGCCATCTAAAGGCCATCCGCGAGTTTCAAACACTTTTTGTCTGTCAACCACAGGCATGACATGAAGACTCTGTACAAACAATGGCAGTAACTTCTAGAAGAGAAACGTCAGGACTTGTTAGAAGAGAGGCTCCACTGTTTTATCAAGATTGATCCTGTGGTGCTAATTTTCCTTGGCATGACTTTTAGGTCGAGCCTGTTCTTGCATGGCTTAGCGACACACCCCTCGGGGGGGGGGGGGGTATTTTCTTGCAGACAGCCCCCTGCCATCTTATCAGCTTCTTTGTTTGCCCTGTGCCAAGCAAGTCTGTGTGTCGTTTGTGAAGAAAACAAGGTCACCCACCAGTGTTTAGCATTCAAAAACTATTCAGATTTCAAAAACAAGTTTCCAGCTACCTCACTGTCTACTTGACTTGGCCCTTAAGAACTTTCTCCTGCTGTTTCTACCAGCATGGTCACATCTCTGGGGATGTTACAATGATCATAGGGATGTTACAATGATCATGGGGATGTTACAAGGTTTCATCTTGGATTAAATAACTTCACAAGGCCAAAAGATGACTAAAAATTAATACAAATATAAATACAGAAGCGCCTATAAGTAAGTTATAATTATCATGGCTTCCTAGATTGAGTTTATGTTGCTGGGCACAAAGTAAATTCATAATTAATCAGCTGCCCAAGTGCTGATCTCAATATTTCAAAAGTAATTGTGCTGCTGCCTTTTCCTGCATGTCAAGGCTTCAATCAATACATTTAATTAGCAGCAATTTGTAATTCATGAAATGAAAGTGATGGTGTGATTGTTTATTGTTATTTAATCAGTGGCTTAATTATGTCAAGAGAACAGGCATCTTAGGATGGGAGTCCTTAATCAGATATGCGACTGTTCTCAAACCTTTTCTTTACATGTCTTAATACGCATGAAAACATTACTTTCTATTTCATTTAAAATAATAATAATCATGAAAAATATGATAACAATGATAATAATAACTAAATGCCATTCTATGGGTTTACTGGATTTTGCCATTTTCTGCCGAACACAACAGCTCTGCCAGCTACCTCCAAAATAAACACAGATTCCTGGCCAAAATTGGCAGGGGGCACATAAGAGGAATTTGCCACAGATAATTTGTCCTTGATTACGCAACAAATGTTTGGATTTGCAGCTCTTGATCACCAGCCACACTTCAGACGTCGGATCTGCGACGCATTCATTTTGTCCCACCCAAACGGTAGGTAGTGCGGTGGAATGCACACCGAGGTCTTGTTCTCACTGCTAATTGTCTCAACTCCTGCATGGCCAAAACGCCATCAACCAGGTCAGGAGCGAAGTGTGTCGAGGGCCCGTAGGTCTCACCTCAGCGTAGGCCTGTGTCACCTGCTCGTACAACGACTGGTGGTGGTGGATGGCCATCTCCAGCTCCTGCATACCCGAGGGCAACCCCCCCTCGCTGCACATGTTACACCAGGCTTCCACACCGGACAGGAACTGAATGGGGGGGGGGGCAAGATACATTATGTATTTTCAAGTCACATTTTTCAAGATATCCTAAAATTACACGATTACATACCAAGTGTAACTTGTGCACATTTAAACAGTCAGCAGTTAGCATATACCAAAAAGTTCTACTTTTCTTAGCTTTACTCTTTTTAAAGTGATTTAAATTGATACCTTTCCAGTGCAACAAAAGAGGATAATTACGTCCCGTGATAATCAATTTTTACAAACCGATATTACCTCATTTATCGTCAGAGGAACAAGGTGCAACATAAACGGTTCTGTCCATACCACGAATTTACATTCGTTAGGTACTCCTTATTGATGCTTTATAAATCACTCTAGATAGTTTGCTAAACAACGAAGGAAAAAATATCTAAAAGGAAATGTAAAGTATCGCTGCCAGTAAAAACCCCAAGGTTAGCATTCGTTACAGCATTAGTTACTAGTTTTCCTCTGCTGTTATTAATAATTCTACACATGTTATCGACCTTTACTTAGGGCAGTGACGTCGCTCTCACCTGCTCGGCCTTCTGGTGGAAGACGGCGGACATGGCGAGGATGGTGCTGCGCTCGTCCAGGGCGGCGGCAAAGCTCTTCCACTCCTGGTCCAGTCGAGCGGAGATCTGCTTGATCTGCTGCGAGGCATAATGTCCGGCTTCTGAGAGACGCGTTGCCACCGACATGATGCGGTTGATGTTTACGTAGGCGTTCTGCCCCGTGGCGGACGGAGAGTAGAAAATAATCAATATAGTCACCTCCATAAGAAACCTGCAGTCCTTGTAATTTTAATGCCTCTGACCTTTACAATGTAATTTAATTTACTTTCATGCACTGGTCATTATCTGATGTCTTCGGTATCGGTCGTATCATGTTTTTATACACTGCGCCAATCACCACAAATAAAAGACAGCACATTCCTAAATATGCCTGATTGTAATTCTCACGTAATCTGAATATTACAGCGCAGCATTAAAATAAACAAACAGGAGTCGATGGTTTTAAGTGAAGCACATTTATATATTTATTTTGCTAATATCATGACCAATTAAGTCACAGAAATTAGCTGCTGTTAATACAGGCCGGTGTCTGCTCCATATGAAATGCGTTTGACTGCTGATATATGAGCAAGTAGGAACAGGACAGAGTTTTTTCCAAGAACCAACTGATGCGTGAGAATTCCTAAGCCTCCTTGTCTACAACATTCTCTATCCAGCAGAGCCTTCAATCTGCAAAATCCTATTTTCACAGACCCACAAATGCATCCACACTTCCCTAAGCTAGTACTTCCTTTTACTTTTAAGACCAGAATAACTCTCTACCCCACTTGATATTTTTGTCCTTTAATAGAAAGTAATGCATTTTAGTTATTCTGTTATAACCCAACCAACCTTAGCAGCACATATACCTTACAAGGACAACTGACATCTTATTCATTTCAATCTAACCATTACTGTCATATGAATCACAAGTATTTAACGCATCATGAATCACCACTGAACAAAGTCTTCCTTTGTGAACACCAAGCACGTTTTTTAATGAAATGGTCAGGTTTTCGTGTGATTAAATGGCAGTAAATGCACCTGAAATTCTGCCCGCTATTTGGTGAAACTTGAACACAACTGGGTTTCAGCAAGGTTTTTGCACAGCTCAACACTTTTTCTGAAAACAGTGATCATTCAAAACAAGGACTGACTAGCACTCAACATTACTCATTCGGTGCCACTCACTACTACATATCACCAAGAAACTTCACTTAACACTACATAACACCATTGCACCCAGCACAATCACGAGTCTCCCATACTGTAGGTTTATATTTCTGTATTTTCTACAACTAATGTCATATCAGCAGTCATGTGACTGGAGATTCAAGAGTAAACTCAGTACTGCTATAGTCAAAATTATGATCCTGCTGTATCTGCTCCTTAAGACTGCATGCATAATGCATTGTTTTGGAAAAATGATGCCTAGGTGAATTACATCATCACGTCTCAGTCATCTGATAAGTGCTGGAGTGTGGGTGAACACTAATCACTACAGAAAAATAAAAATACCCATAAATCACACAAATGTATATATAAAAAACTCCATATTATTCTTCCAGGAAACCACTGACACACAAATCCTGGCTGTGTGAATTTTCAGGGAATGACACACAGTGTAAACATACCATAGAGTTCATGGCGAAGTGGTTGTGTTGAGTTTGGAGGTCTGTGGCATGCTGGTAGCCAATTCCAATCTCTGTGTGGCTCTGTAGGAACAGTTCTTGGTTGTGACTGATCCAGTCAAACATCTGTGAAGAGAGAGGAAACTATTTATGGTTTTAGCTTCAGTGTTTGGATGCATGGATGGCTGGATGGATACGTTATTAAAAGGCAAAGAATGAACACAATCTCGGATTAATTGAACATAATCAACGAAGCAATGGAAAAATGCACTTTTGCGAAATTAATTTTCTTTCAATATATTGTACTTCTCTCAGGTATTACAAAATATTGTGTTGGCTCAGGGCAAAATAATTTAAATTGGCAAATGTGAAATATGTTTTTATACTTTTTTTTAAGATTCCATTAATAAACAAGTATCAATATCAAGATTTCTGCTGCAGAAAGCTCACTCCTTTCTTGATTATAATGTCCAACATAGAAACCTTGTCTGCATTGTACATAACAAAATGCCATATATGTGAAAATGATGTATTTCACATATATATCAACCAATTAGAGTGCATCTTAGTAACCAATGGCGTTGCCACCAATACACACAGTCATCATAAAAAACTAAATCTCAAAGTTCTCAGGTAATTCTCCATCTCCTGAACAGCGCAGCACATTGGAAATATCGTCCTTTGAATCATATTTCGAATCATACTTTGGAACCTTAACTCACAGAGAGACACCAGTGAGTATACCAGAATGTGGCTATTGAAAGTTTCACATAAAACGCTAATTTCGCTTTTCTCCTTTTTTCGTACGCGAATCAGATAGTAAAAACAGGTATTTAAGAAAAGCGAAGTGGCGTGAAGCAAACATTCGTAAATCGGGGGATAACTTTACCTATATTTAAGGATAAGCACCACTGGAAGATAGGTATGCATTTTTTATATTATGAATGAGTATTATAATTTTTATTCATTATATATTTTAAAATGCATTTGATATATTTTTCTCTATAGCAAAACACCATAATTTCTGTGGTGTCAACATGTTTTTTTGCCAAGTCAAGTTTTACTTGCATCAATCCAAGCTAAAGCAGACCAGAGCCCCATAAGCAAATTACACTGGGGTGCTAAACACCTCTAGCTTGCCTGATCTACTATATTTCTTAAATGAAAGATTCTTTCCGCAGGGTCTGAAGTCTGTTCAATGGTGCACAGCACTAATGGCAGTGAGATCAAGATCCGGCCCCCCACAGCAAAACCCGTCCTCAGCCGACCAGTACGCCCTTAAAATAAATCACTATCTGGGCCAGTCCTGATCAAAAACACAAAAAAAAATCCTGAGGGGGGGACAATTATAATTAAGGAAATTACTGCCTTCACCTTAATGAGGTCCTCTTGTCATTGTCCAATTAGTTCATCGTCACGGGTTGTGTGAGGATATGAAAAATAACGCAGAGGGAGCACTTACATTACAGCGCCTTCATTTCATAGCAGCTAACTAGCTAACAATCAATTTATTGATTCTTTGGCTGTGGCTGTCATTTTGAAGGATTATCTAGTCCTGACTCATTTCCAACTGAGCAGCTCACAGACAGGACTTAGTAGTACAGCCACATGCTTCTATTCATTTAAAAAAATATATTTTATCAATTTATCTGACTCTGTTCAGGTGAAATACCAAGAGCGTGAATGGCCAGTCAGGACTTCAAAGTCGACAGCAGAATCCCACGTAGTGTCTATAGAAAGTAGCCTAATGTGTGTCACCAGGGAATGTGATGAAATTACCCAGCATGCTCGATGCTCACAGCGGTCTTTATTGGGACCGTTCCGTTACATTTCCGGACAATAGCCGTTCCTGATACTACTTCATTAATCTTTATTAAAGGCTGCTTTAACAGTGTCATTAGCATTATGGGGGATCCCAAAGCGCGATGAGGTGGCCTGTGACAAACCATAATAAGTATCGTTGCGAGCACCTGGGCAGCATACAAATTAGAAGGGTTTATTTAGATAAAAGCAATGCAGCTAGAATTATGGAAAGAGTAATAGTGAATGAATACCAATTCATCCGCTCGTACATCTCAGTGTACTTAAACGGTATAAACATTTCCATGGAACAGTGGATTGATTACATACTGTTGAAATCCTAAATTTAAATGTTTTGCATGTTTGCACTTGTATATCTCGACTAAATATTTGTCCTCTAAGGCGGAAATATTTATGAAAAGCATCCAGAACATTTCAGAAAGTCATATTATTATTAAACTACTGGAAATTCTCATTTAATTTAACAAGGTAAAGCAAAACTACTGCCATTAAAACATTTTGCATAATCACTTCTATTTCCTAGACATAAACAAAATTAACAAGACTCCATCTAATGTAGCTGCAAACGTTCATTTCAAGTAAAAATATGTTAAGGGATGTATACGGAACTGCCTGAAAAATATCAGTAAATCCATTTCCACAAACCTCCCACCAAGGAGAGTATAAAAATGCATTATTGCTACGAAAACTGCAATAATGGAATCCTATTTTTCATGGCAATCAATGCAATACCTGGCCAATACAGAGCATTGCGGCATTAGCTAAAGACCTCCACCTGAATAACACACCATTCACATATCAATTGCCAGAAAACATTGTGCGGCCATAATTATTTAATTCATCAATCTGCTTCCTGCAGAGACTCAGCACAAGGTGGCGGTGGGGGGGGGGGATGGAGGGCACTTCGAAAGACACCCTCACTCATCATGCTTGTCATTCTCTAGAACAATGTCACCGGTTGCTGCCTTATGTTCAGAACATCTGTGAGGACCTGATGAATGTCTCCTTCCCACCTACACAACAATATCGCTCTTTGGATTTGGCCACAGTCTGAACTTTCCTCTTTATAAAATGCAATTCACTTTACTTAACAGGCATGGGGCAATCTCAAAATATACTTGTATTTTTCCCAGGGCACCTATTGCCCTAAAACTGAATTGGGTTGGAATTTTCATGTCACACGTTGCATGAAGTCTTTATACTTTCCAGAGCTTAGTATTCATCATGTCTGGGTAAAAATGGGAATTCGATTAATAATAGATTACTAGCCATGCTTTTTCTTGCTTTATTAATGCTGCATCTTTCGTTTCGCCTCTGGCACTATCCCTCCTGCCTCGCTATGGCCGGCTTAAGTATTTTTGAATTAAGGAACCTCGTAAGATTATAAGACTCTATGACAACGCCGTCTTCCATGGTTAAGTCACCCATAGTCAACGCCATCCTGCCACGGAGCCTAAACGGAGATCCAATCCCTGCCCTCTTCGCACTCTTCCCAGACGTGTCTGCTCCGCGCCAAATCTTGGTCAACCTTCTTCTTTTTACGGCGGGGTTTTTAGTTGAGCCAATTAGGTTTCTCATGGACTCCCCGCCGTAACTGAATTAATTCCCACAGGTGTCAGGGGTAAAGGACCATTACAGCGGCTCCGCAGTGCTAAAGACCCCCGGCAGAGGGATGACTGTTTATAGACATGGCTGTTTTAACTGCCCAGTCCGGTAGGGGGGATTCCATTGAGAGCTGATGGAAGGGCCCCTTAATTTCTGTAGCTGCTGTAAATCACATTAAAACTGACAGTGCCATTCCCACTATAACCATAATATGCCAATTTATATCTTAAGCTTAAATTTAGATTTTACTCGACATACAGTTTTTACAGAGATATTTTATTTGAGTAATTGAAGTTGCCCCCAAAGGATCCTAGCCTAGTGCCTGGTCCCTGTTAGGAATTTTTCTACCTGTTTCCTATCTGGGTTATAAGTGTCCCTCTCATCGCGGTCCATACCAAAGTGCCCCCCCAATCTGATGTATAACCACAAACACCCCCCCCCCCCCCCAATCTGGTTTATAAATGCCCCACCGCCAACTGGTTTTGTAAGAGTCCCT
>JABFEB020000001.1:46145211-46160043 GCA_019775895.2 Stomatorhinus ivindoensis | reverse complement strand
GCGGCGTACTCCAACAATTTGGGGGCTCGTCCGGGATGTAAAGGAGATCATTATTCGGCAAAATCCGGCATTATTCCCATGTTTATTAAGCCCTCACCTCGTTCAAAAGAAAGTCCTAATCTCTATTCCTGATAGACTTCCAAGGCATTCTTCGATCAGACAGATCACTGCATAAAAGACTGCCCTGAACTGCAACCCCCCCCCATGTACAATCCCTTGGTTAAACTTGCTGTCAAGAATAAGCACTGTTCTCACTCGAGATTACATGCAGGCAGTTCTGGGACCAAAACATCTCTCTTTTAATGGGCTGTGATAGCAGATGGAACCTTGCGCAACTATAATAAATCACACTCGCCCGTACACATAACGCTGCTAATTCTATCATTGATGTCTGGAGCTGGACCACAGTCCACTCACACTTCATACTTTTACAGAAATAAATGACAAATAAGAGCTAGTTAAAGGTATCAGCAAGTCAAAATATTTACAACATATAACAAACACCAATGTATAACTCTGTGTTGCTGGAAATGCTAAATAATCACAAAAACATATTTGTTTTCAATGTTTGTAATATCACCTAAACAAGAATGCAGATGATTTCCAATGTAATTGGAAAACCACATTAATCTGTATTTTATGAATCAGTAAATGACAAGAAATGCTTTAATATGTATAACTGTTACTAAAATCAAAGGACACCCTAAAGACTGAAATTCAGTCACAAGAGATTGTTCTGAAAATTCAGCTACAGCAGGCATGTGTGGGCTCTCTTCCCCCTCCCTGTGCGACTCGGCGGATGGTTGCGTGGACTTAGATTGCTGTAAGGACTCCCAGTCACAGACCGGCACGGGAAACTCCCACATCCATCGGGGCAGGTGGCTCTGCCGCCGTCTTTCTGCTCCATGTTTGGAGAAAAATCGCCAGTCTGTGACTCATATAAACTGGAAAAATAAACCACTGTGCACTTCAAATAAGCCGCTTTGGAATGAATGCAATGCTACGTTAAATGATGGGTGAGACACAGGAGGGGTGTCGCAGGGGGTGGCGAACGAAACCGGGAGACACGGGGACGGGGACGGCATTGCCCATTGCAGGACTTTTAGGGACCGGGTAGGGGACAGGAGACGAGTGGCAGCTGGTCACAGAGAGAAATCGCAGAACAGCAGGACGCATGGCTGTGGATGAGTGTATCAGGGAAGAGTAAACGATGTGGATGAGTATATCAGGGAAGAGTAAACGAACTGGAACAGGATTCAGGAATTCAGGATCTGGATGGAGGTATAAGAAAAGTCACACAAATCTATCTCCCCCCCTGCCACAGTGTCTGTTAGAATGTTGTTATTGGTTACAGTATCAGCTTGGCATCCTCAGCAAATGTGTTTAGGCCTAACTAATCTACCACAGACACTTTTTTCCACCATTTGCAATAGTATGAGTACAGAGTCAGGTCATTTATCTGGTGTCCCTGGAACATTCTGGAGGAAGTTAGGGGCTCAATGGACATGTGACTGTTATGCTGATGCTCATATCTGAACCCGATACCTTCCAACCAGAGGTACCGAGACCTAACCCCCTAAGTCAGAACGGGCCCCCCAAAGTCGTCCCCTATACCGCAGTGCCTCCTCGTTGAGTGGCCGCTCCCTCATCTCCACGGAGATGCTGCCTCAGCGTGTTTGGCTGGAGTCATGCCCCCCCATATCAGCAGAGTGGTGGCCTAGTTCTCATTGGACCTCTTGTTACACACACATAAAAAAAACAGGTCAACCCTTCCCTCATAGAACAATACAATGTCCAGGTGAATCAGCTCCTTCGCTGTTCTTTCTATGTCTTATTGCTGAGACATTACCTTCATATTGATGTTTCTGACAGTAAAGATTAACAACTCACAGCATTTTTGGAGTGACATGATTCGTGCCATTAAGCCCACTGGTTCTGACCAGAATCCACAGGTTTGGATTTTACCACACTGGTGCACCAGTATGATGCTTCTATTAAATTTCAAGATGAAAACGCACATTTTACATCTAAAATGTAAAAAAAAACAACCATCTTTTCTTTCCAAACGCTGCCCTCAAACTGGCATATGTCCCTGAAGGAGATGTACCTCATTTCACTAGCATATTTTTATTTATTCATATAAACACATGGTTCTTTAACCTTCTGGAGAAAATCTGTGAACTACTTTGAATAAAAGGGGTTCATTTGTCCCGCAGGGATGTGACACAAATTGTCACAAAGACCAAGTCTTTTTTCATCATACATATACAATTATCTCAGAGACAAGGGTTCTGCAACAGTGGTACAAAAATGTAATTTAAAAGACACTACGTAAATTTAAGTCATGTGGTCTGAGATTTATTTTCATCCAGCCATATTACTTTTGCTTATAGTCTAATTGCACTTTCCCATTGCTTATATTTTATATTTAAGAGAAAAATTGGCTAAGGACAGAGTGTTCCGACAGAGGTGACAGGTGGTCTGACTTCATCCCACCCAAACCTTTCATGGTCTCCAAGGCAAACATACATTATAAATCTCTTTCTTCAAGAAGAAGATATAAGTCTACCTACCCCATCATCTGAACCTACAACCTTCTAATCACAGACACAGAGTCCTGACCCACTGAACCACACACACTGAAAGGAGATGAGATGGGAAATAAATACATTGGAGAGGTGAAGGGTCAGATGAGGAGGAGCGGGCGGGACAGGCTGAATGAGAGGAGGGAGAGAGGAACAGGAGATGACATGCAAAGGTCAAATCAAAGCAGGACCATAAAACTCCCAAGGAAGACTACTCTTCTCCAAGGCTGTGAGCACGGGACAAAACCCAAAGCAGCAAGATGCAAGGGAAGGAGGGAGATGCCCACCAAGGGCCACGTATGGAGGGGAGGAGGGATCAGGAACATGGAGGTCACTGGAGGGGAGGAGGTATCAGGAACATGGAGGTGAATGGAGGGGGGGAGGGATCAGGAACATGGAGGTGAATGGAGGGGGAGGGATCAGGAACATGGAGGTGAATGGAGGGGGGGAGGGATCAGAAAGCAGGTTTGGAGAAGGAGTGGGCAATGATCAGCTTATTACAGGAAAATAATGGTCAAATGTTTTTTCTCTCTCTCTCTGCGACTGTATGACACAAACTATGACAAACCAAAACTTTTTGTCTACTGCAAAAGAAGGTAACAGCTAAAATGTCCGGTCATAATTAAAGTTCACAGTTGTGTGCATTTCATCTGTGAGTAGAGAGGGATTTCCAAGGCCGCTCTCGGGACATCGGAGGCACTCCCATTGATAGCTCCAGTGGTGGACGGGGTCCAGCGTGGGCACCTCCTGGGCTCCGGCATGGAATCGACCTCCTGCGCCGTATGGATTTCTCCACGGACCGTGGTGAGGGGGGCAATAAGAGGAAGCGGCCACAAATAAATAACACATGGCAGGCGATGTGAGATTAATGCATTGTTTCTCCCCGCCTGTGATCACCTACGGTGGGCGGGAGGAGGGCAGCCATTAAACCTGGGAAGCAGGAGAGTCGTCGCATGCATACCGATGACCACGCGGTGCGGGGTCACGGCCGCCCCCCCACCCATCTCACATGTGACTCACTGGAGCTCAATGACAAGAGAAATAGCACTTGATTAAGGGGCCAGCACGACCCACCCCGCCCCAGGCAGCCGGAACACCCTCATGTTGCTTTGGATCCAGTAATTTCATCAATTCTCTCGTCTTTTTATGAAAGGCTCCTTAAAACGAGCAGGGGTCAGTTAAAAACTTCTATACTCCTTATTAATTAAGTGACCAAAGGCAACCAAAGCCAAATGAAAATCAACAGAAATCAAGTTTTTCCTATAACCACTTAGTCAAAGATATGCTTCAAGGAGATATTTGCATTTCATTCAAAGAACTATGTAATGACATTTTCCCTACAAATACTGTCACTTTCCATTTTGCACATTGCCGATGTCTTTATTTTTAACCAGTCAATGTAACAAATAATTCAAAAGTACCGTTCATCCATATTCCCTAATCACTGTATTCCCTAATCTAAGTATAAGTATAGCAGCGTTTCCCATCCCAGCCCTCAGGGACCCCCAGACGGTCTATGTCCTTGCTACCTCTCAGCTCCCAAATAAAAGTGCGCTGTCTGGGAGTCCCAGAGAACTAGGTTGGGAGATTCGGTAATACAGGAGCACATCAAGCCGGCAAGCCTGTCCTACGGATGGGATTCCTGGCTAACTGACCCGTTTCTCAAACGTTTTTTGGGACTGTGGGAGGTCAGAGCAGCTGGGAGAATGCAGAATTCACAAACACAGACGCAAGCTGAGGGATCATATACCCCAAACTCCCACAGTGTCACCCACTGAGGCATGATGCCGCTCTCAAACACCTCAGTCACGATGCATTACGATCCAGAGCACCAATGCAGCACATCACGAAAGCCATCGCAAAGTTCTGCCAAAAAAAACCCTTCAAAGACACCCATGTTGGTAGTGCTGAAAATCACACAATATTTCATCCCTATTAAATCAGTCTGCAAAAGCTTAAATTCCAGTTACTGGGGGAAATCAGTGTGAAAGTGTCTTCTTTTACGTAATACAGCAGAAGATGGAAACTGATATTTGAACAATGTATGATACATCTGGTTAATACTTTCATTCTTTTCAGTCTCTCATCACGTTTAAAAAGTTAAACCTGATTAATAATATAATAAATACATTTTTTGGATAAATTCAAAGCAAATAAATAAATAATCAGAGATTAACATGTTCACTGTACGAGGGCATGAGAAGGACACGCTTGCTATCTGGTTCTTGTGAGCACTCACAATACATCAAATTTATCACCTCGGGCACAGAGAGGAATGGGCTAAGCAATCAGATCTATCTGAATATCCACCTCCCCCCCTCCCATAAACAGATGCTCAACTGCAGTCATCAGGCAGTATGGCGACCCTACATGGCACAAGCAATTAATACCATCGAATCAGACGTTCTCTCTTCCCCATAATGTGAATCCACACCCATCCAGTGGAGCAGAGAAACGCGCAGACGAACGCGCAGACGGACGTGCAGACGGACGCGCAGGCGGGCACATGCGCGAGGAGAAGGTGGGCCCTTCGGGAATAGCTTGAAGGAGTACGATGCAATTAGATAAGAGGGATGTTCCGGGGAGGAGCACAGGAGAGGAGCACGGGCCTCTGTTTCCAGGAAGCCCCGACCGGACGGTACACCGATACGAGGGCCTCGGAGAGTAACGCTAGGATGACGTTCGCGAATCGATGCCGTGACGAGACTCTGGACTCCCTCGGCCTGTCAGCACATTCGATTGGACTACTGCAGAAAGCAGATGGGGTGGGCGGGCCGGGAGCGATGGACACAGGGCCGACAGAGCTGTTAATGGGAAAGTGAAGTCACATGGATCCGATGCGGAAAAGGCGTCTCTGTACGCTATTAGCATCGTGGCGTCTAACAGGTCTCCCACATGCGGACTTGGGGGGGGTGGACTATGTTGCTGTGAAGCAGTCTGGCAGGCAGAGGGCGGAGCCTAAGAGAGGCGCATCACCCCACCCCACCTCCCCTCACCCTCAGCCATGCACCATTTAGCACACATACCTCCCAATACGAGTGTTCAGCCCTCAGGGCCCTTCATGAATAACACACTTGTTATGCCAGCAAAGATCTGCAGTAACAAACTTAAACTGGTCCGTTTGTATCAGTCCCTATCCTGCCCCTTTAAAGCGGATATCCGCCTTCAGAGGCCATTGACATGCAGCCACTTTCCATAATTACAAATGCGAAACAAGTAAATGAAACCAGCTCATAAAAGGATGGAAGATGCTAATGCTGGCATCCTCTGCAGGGTTTCTCCCCCACCTTGTGTCCTCTGCTGCTGGGATAGAATCCAGCCCTACAGTGAAATAGGATCAGACCGAGGAGACCCTCCTAACCTTGCAGTCGATGGATGGATGGATGGATGAATGGATGGATGGTTGGATATAATGCAAATTCACTATCTGCCAGGCTTTCAGCAGCGCTTCTTTTCAAACCTATCAAATGGCATGTTTCCCGCTAAGTCCATCAGTTAATTTTCACACGTAGGGTCCACATTGAAAGTGACGCAGCCCATGCAGGCATTTGCCATGGGTTCAGCACCCCGACATTCAGCACAGAGACGTGCACAGGGATATTTACTAATTGATCACAATGGCATTAATATGTATTGAGTGCCAGAGAATTATCTTCCGTTCACGGTTGCCGGGCATCATGCATATGTAAATTGTGTTAATGCGCACATGATTGTGTGGCTGTTTCAGCGGGGAGAGGTAATGGAAATTAAGACCTAATGAGGTTTATCACAACCGATGAGGACTACATGCAGTTTCACGATACACATTTGTTTTTGCACCGGTGAGATATTTTTCCGTAGCTGTCCTTCCTCTGCTAAAATATGCACTAATGGGTTTCGTATAATTTTGTACCAATTTGTACCTTTGCTTGTCATTAGAGCTGGTCTGCCCTGCCACTTGTACCCTAGCTGTAGGTAAATGTACCTTTTAATCTAATTTTATGTATAGAAATGGGCTTTGAGGAACCGCCAAGGTACGGACAACATTACTGTACTCTGAAATGGTACAAAAATGTTCGTCATAGATCATTTCTGTATCTTAAAAGGTACAATTACCTACAGCTACAGTACAACTGGCAGATCCTTGTGGGTACAGTCCCAGTGACAAGTGAAGGTACAAACTGGTATTCCTATTTTCCTGACTGTAAGAAGAAAAGCAAAGTATGACTTACTCTGTGGGAAAGATTGTTGCTTGATCGGTTTGAAAAGAAGCTCTACTAAAACAGTTTCACTGTACACTTACAATGACAAAGATATTCTCTTCTAAAGACATTCTATTCTACTCTAATTCAATGAATGGCAGGTTACATTTGCTGAGTTTGCTTACATTTTAACCTACTGGCATTGAAAATTGTTACTAATTCTTAGAAATATGAACGCAAATTTATAAACATGTTAATATACAGGGATTCTATTAAAGAACAATTTTCATTGACTGATGTCAGTGATGTACTTGAAATCTTCACTGCGTAGACAATGCAAGGGGAGGAAAATTCCCATGATCCCTTGAACCCTTTGAGCCATATGTCATTCGCTCATGTTTCCTATGCGGAGACAAAGACGTGGATGGCGGCTCAGTGCCTGGCTAGACCTCCTTCGCTGCTGGCAGCACTCCGCACATGTGCAACCTCTTATCTCTGCTGGAGGAATGAAAACCAACAGGACAGGCTGGAGGAGTTTCAGTACGGCAGGGAGGCGTGCTGCAGCGTGCTGAAGCTTCCCCTTTGACGGGGAAGTGAAAGTGCGCTGTCACCCCAGCCCTGCCGAAGCCCAAACGCGTTACAGGTTTAGAACGATGCTTTTCGACTCGTTTTGATATCCGGCCTCTGTGGTCCTTGGGAAATAGTGCTGGGGGAAAAAACAGGAAGATTGGCACCTAGATAAAAAATTCACTGGTGTTTTCCTTCAGAACGTGGCCACGACATCTAATAGATCAAATGCACACTGCAGTGCAGGCATGTAAACAGACGGAATCCCCTTATGAACTAACTGCGGACCGCCATGCGACGGAAACGCAAAAGTAACGCAAATCTCCACTCCTAATTAAGTACCGCAAGTAGCAGAGATGGATGCCAAGCTACCTGCTGCAACCTGATCTCCCGGGGGGGGAATTCAGCTCTCAGGGAGCTCAGATGCCAAGAATATGCCTGGACTGTCTTTCTTCATTACATTATCCCGGCTCCTCAGCCTCAATCTGAAAACGGGCAGCGAACTTAAACCTGGAGACAAATCGCGGCTTTTAGCGTTGAGCTTGTCCTCACTCTGACGGGCAGCGCTCTGGGTGCGAGAGGGGGAGAGAGGCAGGTATAGAAACGGAATTTTCCCAGGTCTGTCGAGACGACAGCCGACACCTCGCGCTACATTAGCTTAGCTGGCCTCTAGACAAACAGCTGGGCTTTTAGACACTGATTCCTGAGTAGCATACATATCGCTATGTACCGTATAATTATTTCACGGATGGACGACAGCGCACACTTTATCACGCTCAAGCTTTCCCTGCTGGAAATAGCTGGTTTAGAAAAAAAAGTTGTAACAATGAGGCTAACAGAAAGTGAGTGATCACATGACAGAGGAGCTCGCGTTCCAGAGGGTGAGTCACTCTTTGCTACCGGAGTGGATGCCCCTAGATTGACCCATCTCTCCTCTTTCAGCCTCAAGAGGTAGGGATGATCCTTTGATGAAGGTGAGCCTTTAATGATTCTGCTGCCGTTGGGCCATAGACTGTGCTCCCACACGGGGAACACGTATGGGGAAGTGAGACTCTTGTACACTTAGTGTGAGTCCAACCCTCATCTCTCTCCCTCCGGCGTGTGTAGACATGTACACCTAACCCACGTCTCGCGTACTTTCAAAGGAAACAGCAACACTCTTGATCTTCTGTCACAACATCATACCGGGATCCACGCGTCATTTACATAAGAAACAATACTGTCTGATTCGAGGCCCGAACATCTCAGCCTCTTACATGTAAAATGTGTGATCTCAAGTACAGTTCGTCGGGACCACGGAGCAAGGAGATGAGAGCGGCTCAGGGAACACCAGACAATTGTGTGTCGTGTTGCCATAGCAATAGCTACAGAGATTGACCGCAGTGATAAATAGAAGCGGCTAACAAACATAAACTTGAGTATGTAGACATGCACAGATGTACACAACCATTTTGGTAAACAACGACAAATTTACATTAACTGTTACCAAATACTGGTATTCAATTTATTTGCCAGAACATTTTCAAGGGTCTGCAGTTTTTCATCAGTGGTGGAGCCCTTAATCCAATAACGTATTATGCAGCGGGTGTTGATGACCAGCAGGTGGCATAAGGCTTAACGACACAGACTTACAGGAAATGTTATGGTGTAGTTGCTTTCAGCCGGGTCTGAACCTGAGTCGCTCCGGGAAGATATCCAGCTATGAAATATGTTTAAATTTATCCATGAATATAAATGTCAGTTAAACGGCTAAATGTAAGTAGCTCAGTCTGGATCACCAATGTGGATGCTGGTGTGGGCCGCCATCAGGAATCCACGATTAAACCAGAGGGATAGAAAGATCTATAAGGGCAAAAGAGGGGAAAGAATAGCTACAGGAGGTTGGAGGCACAGGCAGAAACCATAACGCAAATCAGCCCTCTGCAGAAAACCTCAGCGACGCCTTCTGATGCTGATGTGAGTGACGCTCACACACAGGTTTCTGAAGCAAAATGTCACAAAAACCACTACGTGAGGGAGGAGGGGGAGACGGGCCCAGTGAACTGTACAATGGACAGACAGGCTGCAGGTGGGAATGCCTCTTATTGGCAGATTCGGATGGGCAACCTCATATGATTCTTTACGGGGCCCTCGTTTATGCCCCATCCAGACACACACACACACACACACACACACAAACTAAAATACAGCACCTGCTACCCAGTTTCACCCTGGATGTCAGTCACCCTGCGCCAACCTAACGGGAAGGGGCGGAGCGGGACTCTGCAGACCCCCTCCGCCACGCCCCTACATCCCCCCCGACCTCCCCTGCACTGCTCATCCGCCCTCCGGCGCTGCATGGTTTCCAAGGCAACCGATCCAGGCTCTCTCGTCAGGCCTAGTCGGCTCTAAATTAATCACGCGCTTCCTTGGAAACCGCCGGCGAATAGGGATGCTGCAGTGCTGTGGTGTTGGGCCAGCGGAAGGGAACCGGGACCAGCAATTCCTCTAAAAAGTGTAACATGTTCGGATCGAGCAGACAGTGAGTCAGTCACAGGCGCCTTCAGACGCTGCATGGAGAGTGTGGAGGGATCCGGCAGGTGGCGAGAGCTTTTACGTAAAGTCACTGGCATCTGCTGAGCTCCCCCGCCAGCTCTGAGCGGCTCTGCGGACGGACCACCCCGAATCCCGTCACCGCTGACAGAGGTGGATCCCCCACCCCCAAGGAAAAAACAGAGTGTCAGCACCTGTCATTAATCAGATGGCAGCTTTCAGCATTGCGATTCTTTAGGAGGGACTGCAGGCAGGACGGAGAACGGAACCACGACACGTCGATGGGAGGAGTCCAAGAAAAAGAAAAGTGTGGGGGGGGCTTGGGGAGGCTTACATACGAGTGGGGGATCGGGCATCTGGGAGTTCTCCAGACAAGAGAGAATACGAAAGCCAGTGTTATCATCGATAATGAGGGGAGAAAAAAATGAACGAATGGGCTGGACACCCCACTGTGTCCCCTACTGGATCATTAACCCCACCCCCCTCACCTTAAAAAGAATGGCTATTGATCAAACTTCACACTGAAGGATGCTGATCTTGGGAAAGTTACTTAATTTGATAAAGCGCAGCAGTCTACGCCTTGGCCACCGGTAGAGATGATGCTGTCAGTAGCTAAATATTCAACACTTAACAAGTGTGTTAAATAAAAGACAGATAAAGAAATGGGACAGAACAACTGACATATAAATCCCTACATCCATCCATCATCGACAATCACTTTTCCAGTACAAGGACATGGTGACAGCAGATATGAGGCTTGATTACAGGAGCCGTGTCCTGGGTAATACCTGCGTATCCCGGCAGTTACCAAAGCAGCCTATCGAAGCAGCATATGTTTTCAAAATCAGAGAAGATGGCGCTGACAGATACGGATTTTACTACAAGCCCGCGATTGTCACTAAGGTGAAGAATCACTTAACCATCCGACGACTGTTCCCACGGGAACGGCAGAGGAGGGAAATGACTGAAAAAGATGGGATGCAAGCAGGTGCTATGGTCGTTTGCACAGGCAGAAGCGGGATGTGAGGCTGCATGCTGGGATATGGACTAACTGCACCCAAACTTTTTTTTTTTACTCAGATAAGTAGTCTGAGTGTCTTGGGACATGGCAAAGGGCAGCGCTTTCACGGCATCAACCTGCAAACGCTCTATCTGCTTCGGAGAGGCATTTAACGGTACAGATAGCCCTTCCAGCAGCCTTTTCCGCTTACCCTCGCTGGTACCCATCCAACTAGAAGGTCATGTGACACGCCCTGGAGTGAGAAATAAGGAAATGGGCTTATTTTTTTATGGGGAGCTGCAATTTGAGAAGAGAGTGTTACAATGCATCCCAATGGAACAAACACAAGCTTGGAAAAAAAACCCACAGGATGTGAAGGGAGTACAAACTATAATATGGCTGTTTGCTAAAATACATTTTCTTAAAACAATGTATATCAAGTAAAACCCAATTTAAAGACTGTACTTGTTCTGCACATACATTTTTTTTCTGCAGCAAAAAGCCTTCACCAGAGTCCATAATACCCATTTCTCCACAAACAGTCGAAAGATCACTGAAGGCATGTAAATAGCTCAGATTCTGCATTTCTGCATTGCCGTACGACCACAGCCAACAGCAGGTCAAGTAAACACACCGAACACCCCAGAGCGACATCTGAAAACATTACAGTCGTCAGCAGAAACTTTACAACACCATGGGGATATGACAATCTGGGAAAAGAACACACTCAAATGGGATATTTTTAAAGCTTTTCCCATCATATAAACACAATGATTACAAGTCAGCCGCTTATCCTGAATCGAAGTTGTTTAGAAGTGAGCAGAGAAATAAGCAATCTGTCCGTAATTCAATTATTATATTTTTCGTTGATGTTAAGTGCACTGAATAAGTAACTCCCCGATGCTGCAGTGTGATCTGAAAGGAAAAGACGTGTTTTTATACTGCAGCATTCAGAGTATATTGAGTGTTCTTCAATCTATAGATCTGTGTCCACAGAATTCTGCCTTCTGCCCTCCTCCCAGTGAGATAAATAACTGACAGACTCAAACAAAACAAGCCGGTAATGAAATTCTAAGCAGCTTCCCCCACCCCCCGCGTAGAAATATGTCACCCATGCCGGGAGACAGAATACCATACATTATAAATATAGATAAACATACATGAGACGAGCCAATTACTCAGACATACCCTCACGAGTCAAACTCCACAGTCTGTCAAGCTGGACAGATTTAATTTGACAGGATGCATGTCTTCGTAAACAGATCAGATGGCATGTGGGGGGGCAGGGGGGGTTCATTAATATGACTATGATGACTATGAGGAAGAAAATTTGATTTCTTTACAGAAAAATACGACACAGCTCATTCCCCCCACACAGATTTTTTCAACCAAAAGATATGATTATTGATGTTTATGTCAGTGCCGCATCCGTCGGTGTTCTGCGGAGTAAGTGCAGTTTTTCCTTTCTTCGTTATGCCATATTTCAAAGAGCAGGATTAGTGTCAGGAGAAGTAGCCGGAGCGGGAGTGATATTTCATTCTGGCATTAACAACAGGCAGTTCTCCTAAACCGAGGCTTCCCTCAAATTGCGGCGAGTTCGACGCGGTGAAGCCAATAAAGTTGCTAATGGCAGCACGACAATAACTGCGAACACGTGGCCTGGTCACTCAGTGAATAAGTGTGTGTCCCCGCCAGAAGAGTGTGTGTCCCCGCCAGAAGAGTGTGTGTCCCCGCCAGAAGAGTGTGTGTCCCCGTCAGAAGAGTGTGTGTCCCCGCCAAAAGAGTGTGTGTCCCCGCCAGAAGAGTGTGTGTCCCCGTCAGAAGCCTTTCTGAGCGAGGTTTTCATTCTCATAGGGTCTTTGAATAATAAAAAAAAACATTTATAAAAGCGCTGAGAGTGTTTTATGTTCCAGTCAGCTTTGTTGACGACGTGTTTTTGAGCCTATAAAAAACATGGTGACTCGTCGGTCGCTGTTAAATTTCTAGTGTGTTGCGCCATTTGCTGTGATTACAGAGACGTTTCTTCCATGCATTTCTTTCACCCCAGAAAGACAAACCTCCCCCCCCCCGCTTGTATTCCTTTTCACAAATTAGTCTGTCATGAACATGTTGCTCATGTCGCTATACTACACGTCAAAAAGGCACAGAGATGAAATGTGTGCTTTTCTTTGTGAGGAACATATATGATACACGCTCACTATTTTTACGTTTTATGACATTTAAATCGTATTGCCTCAAGGTCATACTCCATCTACCTGACTGTGAATAACCCCCTCATTACATTTTATATCATGTAAAGAATTGCAGCTTGGCATTAAATGTTGCTCATTAATCCCGTAAAACAGGAGTGCACAGATTCATACCTCCTCTCTGTCCTACGAACAATTATGAATTATGCATTACAGCTGCACAACACAAAAGAATTGAGGAATCGAGCCATTTTGGGGATTCTCTGACCTTTCATCTGCTAAAATGCTGCATCTGTCGGCAGCTACTCTGCAGCTACTCTGCAGCTACTCCAACGTGGCCCCCATCTTATCAGCAGGAAAACAGCTTAAAATGCACAATCCAACCTGAAAAGGGAATACTGCCGCAACCTTCTACGCGTGAACCAGAAAATTATGGCAAAACTAAGCACTATTTCTTAAAACTGAAGAGAAACACAACCATCATGGTGGCATGATAATGCACTGATTCACACTGAGGTCAAAATTAAACTGAATTATACTGAAGTATGCCTCATTGTATTGCCACACAACACAGATTCTGTCGTTAGTGGCCACTGGACCGCAGTCATGTTGCTTACTAATAATGTCTGAGGAGGCGACAGTAAGAAAAGGTGCAGTGTTGTGTATTTACAATCAGTAGGGGGAAAGGATGTGGGGCAGCGTTTCACACTGGACTCAGGAAAAAGTGTTTTCTCTGCTGGAAGATCCACTGTGAATTGATTCGATAAGCGGCTCGTTTCGGAGGCAGACAGACCCCATCCACAGAGCACAAAAACAAAATGCCGACACCTCAACGGGACACAAGGCGACAGCAAGACGACCACAGCGGTTCGAGTAGGCGCTGTGCTCATGAGTGGCAGCACATCTCAGGGTGGGGAACGGACGTGCCTGTGTCTTGTGCTGAGGGAACAATAGCCACTTAGGAACCATCCGCCCTCTGCACTGCACCATGGGAAATTCAGACTCATTAAGGAGAGACCTCATATTTCTTACCACTGTCGTCGGATGTCCAACCCGAATCCTGGCAAGCGTTTTCTCCCTCCTGGGCAAATTAGGCCAGAGGGAATGGGCTGGAATGAAACCTAGCAGACAATGCAGCGTGCTGGAAATGAGCTTGACAAACTAGCCCTGTTCATATCAGCCATCTTTGTAACCAATGATAAACACACTGATTCCTATTTTAACTCACAGCAGTTTTTTTTTTTTTTTTGGAAGGAAAAAAAAAACTCATTTATGTCCTCCGGCTACCATTAATGGAGAATGACATAGTGGCTGAAAAACGTAGACAGTGAGAGGATGATTTCACTGTGTTTTGAATCGCTTGCATTACTTTTCAAATTCATCATGCTGCCAAGGTCTAACACTGTACATTTACATACATTTTCCTTTATCGATGCTTGGTAACTTCCAATAAAATCCTTTTCCAGCCTGTCTGGCTGAAACGATATTACTTGCATTCTGAAATGAGGCACAGTTACTCAGCACAGTATTGAATTATTCTCTCTGAGACAAAGTCTTGGCTAATCTACGCCCCGTATTGCATACCTCTACACTAAACCCTTAGCGTACCCAATTTCTGCCAAAGCGCGTCCTATACAAATATTTTTTCAGCTTCTCTGATACTTGATATATATTTCTCAGTTCGGGAATCAGGGGGTAGAAAAGAAGGGCCTGCTGAGTTGGAAGAGGATTGTGGGAATCAGGTTGGCAACAAGGGTCTCTACCGTGCCGGCCAAGGG
>JABFEB020000001.1:46108758-46119659 GCA_019775895.2 Stomatorhinus ivindoensis | reverse complement strand
AGGTGGCAGTCCACACCAAACGCAATAACCACGGGAGCCTGAAGTAGCAGACGTTCCTTTTAACACTGGGCAGAATTTATTTAGTGGCGTTTATGTCCTGTGGACAAACGCAAATATTCAGACCGACATTCTGCATAAAGACAAATAAGGGATTACAATCAACGACAAACCGGCGTCGGCTTTGACTCGGTAAAATTCAGTATAAAGCATCCTTGTTTTTTATACAAAGGGACCGCTGGCTAAAACGATGCAAAATACTGAGGCCAAGAAATACTGCGACTTGCAAACAAACGCCGTCTTGAAGGATGTCCGCATTTCCCTTGACGTTAGAGACCCCATCGCCCCTGGGTATTATCCTTAAGCATCTGGTAATGTGGCAACCCTCACAATCAGACGGGTCACATGATTGCATTGACTGTGACAGCTGCCAGACCCCTGGTGCAGCCTGAAAAATCCACTGACCACTAAGCTCATTTTCCACTTAAACAAAGAGGGAGAGGTGAAGACGACTTATCCTCCATGCTTGTAGTGCCACTTAAATGCCTCTAAAGGACAAGGCGGTGCGTTTCAGAACCATATCCTACCAAGAGATGCCACCGTGTAGCTCAGACCTACTGTGCCCCAACCCTCCACCCGCTGTACTGATAAGCGCTCGCAGACTGTGCAGGCTGATGACGCCGTAGGCCAGCCAGGGCGGCATAGCCAATTGGCTACTGTCTCTGGGACTGTGGGATCGAGTCTGCCCCCTGCAGGTTTGTGTGTGTAGTGTTCGTATGTCGTCCCTGAGTTCCTTTAGCATAGCAGCCTCCATCCTTCTTTTTACAAAGAGCGATACATTTACAGAGAAAATAATCTGGGCAGCTACAGAGGGGGGGAGGGGGGGGGGGGAATATCTCCACGATCAACTGCTTGGCAAAATACTACTGTAGTGGGTCCATACAGCCACCAGCACATGAGAAATTTATATTGGGGAGGAAACAACTTAATAATTCAAATAAAAAGCTCTATTTATGGATCTAAATTAAATATTGGGGGATACATGTCCTCCCTCACCCCATGGCTGCTACACCCATGCATACAGCAACATATAGGACTTGGATATACTTGTATATTGTAAGGGGCCCATACAGGGTGTGCTGTACTATGCACTAATTTTACAACCTATCCCTCTCAAAATGTGCTCCAGATTCCCGTACCGGGACCGTAAAGGCAGAGTAGGGATGGAGGGAAATCCTCACCGAGGCCTAAGTATGGCGGCAAAACTTCGACGGCTACACGTCCCCCGCGCTAAATCTGCCCGCTGATCTAATTTACGGAAGAAATGGCTGCTTTCCTGCCGCAGTCTAATTAAGTAATGGGGTAATTGATTGGGTTAGTGAGGCTTGCGCAGGCCGCGCGCTGAGGCGTGCAATCAAAGGGAGTAACCGCCACGGAGAGCTCCGCTCGGCCCCCGCTGCTCGGCCCCCGCCACTCAGCCCCCGCCGCCCGAGCTCCAGCAATCCCGTTATTGATCCGCGGGGGCCCCAGCCGCCCCCGGCTCCGTGGCTGTAATCCAGGCCCTTGGCCCAGCCAGACACTCCTGACTGAAAGACAAAACGGCAGGCTGAACTCGACAAACCGTCCCACAATGGATTCGGGCAGTCGGGGCTCTTCGATAACCGAGAGGGATAAGCTAGAATTCTTTTCTTTGTTTGTAAATGTTATGGCTGTGATTCCACTGTACAGTAAGGTGGTGGCAGTGCAGGGGGTTAAGTTTGCAATCGGGGTTAATCTACTCTAAAGGGCATAATAATCAGGCAGAAAGTCCTCTGTGAGCCTTGGCAGAAACACCCACTTTACCCGTCTTTCAGGCATGCTTTATGCATGGATTACCACCCCATCATCTGCGTAACGCCTGTCCAGCCTGCCCTGTAATACGCCTGAGGCTGAAGGGGGGACCGTTCTGCTGCTCCTGCCCCATTGCCCCTGGGGGTAAACCTGCCTGCCACCGACCATCAATACCCCACATATCGGTGACGGGGCTCATTCAGTCGGGAGCAGATGTCGGCCAAGCAGACACGGTGACGTCGCATTCTAGCTGGGCTGGCGTTCACAGCACCCTGCCATCTGTGAGCTGTTTTTTTTTTTTTTTTTTAAATAAAGATTAAACAAAAAAGAATAAGAAGAAGCTTTTTGGACCCTGACACAAAAGACAGCCTTGCAGCACTTTTTTTTTTATTTGTGTCTCAATTCTTCATATAGATTAGATTACAAACAAGGAGTACTCTGTTTATTACTTAAATGTGATTCTCTTATATAAAGTGAAAGTTCTAAACAAGTGCAATCAATCATTTTTTAAAAAACACCTGTTCTGTTCGTCTTTTACTAATCGAGTTGTTTCCCAACCAAATAAGATGGGTACAAAGATAAAAACTAGTCCAGAATCATATTCAACACAATGCTAAATTGAATTGAGTCTATTATTTTTGTTTATTCCATCCCAAGTGCATGGTCACACACAAAGGACTGCAAAATATCTCCAGCTGTAAATCCAGGCAGGACAGCAGCCATATTCCAGATCAGACCCCACTGTTTGTGAAAAGCAGGGCATTTGATTCTTTCTGGCAGACTTGTAGACGTACAGTGAGCCATACACCTGCAGTGTCCCCTTCCCCAAAGCCAGCGCCAACATCATCCCCCCCCCCCCCCCTCTCTTTCTTGACCTCCCCCTGTGGTCTCTGAGGTTATAGCCGTGGTTCAGTCAACCTGACGGGCATAATCCCATCCAGAGAAAGATCGTTACCATTCAATTCAATTCACCTGCCTTAAAAAGACAATCATAGTCTTACCATCAGATCCATATTTATTTTGCACATATAGGCCTATGCAGTTCTCAACACGTATGAGAATAACGCAAATTACCATATAGAACATCAGCATGCCGTAAATATATAAAAGATGGGAATTTACAGACTGCTCAGCGCTGAAATATGACCAGTGTCACGAGAGGCCTACATACTACAGCCGGGCAACCGGAGTCCCGTCACGCCTACAAATCACGGGCTAAGGCAACGGTCAACATCACCGCCATTAACATAACGGGCATCATTTATTCCCACCGGAGTGGTATTTATCTAAGGGCGATGACTGAGACGGTTGCCTCGTTCTCTGTGTGCTGGGTTAAGCAAACCTGGAAAGTCCTCCCTCTGCTTCTCCGTATGAGAGCGGACTCTCCCTCTGAAGAGCTGCACTGCACGATGTGACAGCTGCCCCTAGTCCGATCAGGTATATTTACATGTCTGTATACTCAGGTATACCACTATTAAAAACTGTGAAAAGAAATTACCAAACCAAATCACATTCTGCAATCTCCGCTAGACGACTAGAAGTGTTTCTATTTTCCGATCGTATAAAGTAGATTAAAAAATCTATCATTACTTATTTTAACTAATATTCAGGCATAGTCAGATTAACATCAGTTAAACTGCCGCAATTGTGTTTTGTATGTGATAACATTTGACAAAATTTTCAGACTAACTTTAATAAAGGTGACAATAGATTACATGAAACGGTTCTTATAATACTGGGATTTAAATACCGCCAACAAATACTAAGGAGCTAGAGCTGAAGGCGATTAATGCGATTTATAAATGTAAGTTTGCGCTCAAACGCACTATATCTCTTGTCATGGTGTGCTGACTACTACAAATACAACATGAGTGTATTTGTCTAGTTGGAGCAGCTCTTAGCCCCAAGCATTCGCCAAGTACAGCACTTAAAATGATCGAAACAATGCGATCTTAACCGGTGCGGTTCCCAGTTTCCCTTTGCAGCACCAACACCGGAGCCAATGTGTCCGAAGTACAGTCATCATTCAGCCTCCAAATCATTTCCTTCAAAGACATGACATTCGATGTATTTTTTTTCCAATAAGAGCCCTACCTGTTTTGAAAAACGAGTCCGTATCCGAATCTGTGGGTCCTTCTTCGGCTGCTTCAGCTGAATTCATTTTCCCTGTTGATTTCTTAATAAAAACCGAATGCAATGTATATCCAGTGAGATATGTAAAAAAAATCAGTGCACGATCACCTCCATATTCTTGTGTTCTAAGTGGCTGCGGTTCGGTTTCCTGGAGTGGATTTCCGTCCGTTTTATTAGCTACAAAGAGCAGCGCTGCTTTTAGGTCTATTGTTCAGATTTCAATCTCTTCCAGCATCCCCTGCGCCACAAAAGAAATCCCACAGCCAATGTGATAAATTGAACATGCAATAAAGACTTCTTCTCCTTAAGGTCTGTTACTGTAATAGGTTCTGCTTGCGTTGAATGTCCAATATTGCTGCAATATTGTCAGCATCTTTGTAAAAACCAGCGGCACACTATAACGACTTCGGCTTTAGGTTACATTAGAATCGCACACTGTTCAATTTTGGTGATGTAACGAAAACCTCCATCATTTAACGCGAGTGATTCAAAGAGAACTGAATGTGTTTTTCCCCAAATCAATTACCCATGTTTATTATTCGAAGACGTCTTGCCCCAAACAGATCTTCATTCATTGTGAAGCAGCGCTGGTAAGCGTGTTTCTGTCAGCAGGGGTGATATTCCTAACAATGGCACGGACTTCTCCGCACCGTCCCCTCCCTTTCCACCCTTTGATACATTTCCCCGTATATCTGAAGACACGGGACAGTCTTTACTTAGCTACAACGCTGCTAAATATGATGTTTTTGGCTTTAAGATGAATCGTTTTGCTTTGCGATAACCTTAAATAAAAATATTAATTAGGGGGGTGTATAAATCCAGTATGTCTTTTCAATTGACGGAGCTCATTCTCGTCTTGGTTATGAGACGAACCGGTTTATTCTTATGTCAGCGATTGTCAGTCGTTTTAGCATTAAAATCTATGAGTTGAATGTTACGATTGGGTGCCATTCAATTAAATACCAAAAGAAAGAACCTTAACGCGATTCTTTCATTGGGAAATCGGGATGGGTTTACGGATGTAACAATTTAAAGGGCATGGATCTATGGAGGATATGGTGAGAAGCCTATCGAAATAGACAAAATCCTACCAAAATATCATATGGTATTTCTTACAGTAGACTGCTACTTGGTATGCTAATATATAACTGCCGCCACTCAATACTAAAAAACACTGTTTACTGTAGGCTATTGATCCATGCTTCATACTTGTATAACTTGCCATTGCAAATCTCCACGCTTTGTACGCTTTTTAAAGCATCTGCATGCTCGCTGAATGAACATTTCTGAGACTGTACAACACTTCAAACTAGCAGAGTATACAGCAAAATCCCACACCATTTTAATCATGCTATAGGTGTTCTGCCCATGATTCACTTAAACGCATCGCATATATTTCCATTGCAGATGCAGTCTTGCAAATTTGTAGTTCATACCTATTCACTGCGTATAAGTAACATCATTAATGCTCAAGAATAAGGTAAAAAATAATACGAATGTCATTGTAAAGTTTCGATTTGCAAAACGGTTAAAGACTGAAATTAATCGCAAAACATGAGACAAACAGTAGTATCATTGCCATTATTTTCTGCAAATGTAGAATCATCGCCCTCTGGCGGTAATCGTCTATATATTTTAAATCGAACTTTCGCTGTTCACAGTGCTATGGACGCGAAAGAACGTCGAATTCCTGCGATTGTCCCGTAAAGATCGTTATTAACTATTTATAACATTGATATAACAAAAAGCATACTTCGCCCTCTGAAGCAAATATCTCGAAGGGGTTAGTGTATCATAGCTGGACATGTCACTCATTTCATGTTTGCGTTTCCTCTAAAGCTACCGGACGTGTTACAAAGGGGAAACATTATATACATTCAGTTTGGTAGCAAGTAGCGTTGTATAGGTGTACTGTTCTTAGGAGGATTGCTTCGTATATTATAGCATTAAAAATCTTCAGTCTAATTTACTGAAGCAAGAATTTAAATATTTAAATAGATGTGAAGCTTGGGTGAAAATGGCATGCTAGGCAGTGGAATAATAATTAGACAATTATACTGATCTCCAGCGGTGAATACTGCAAGCTTCTGGTAAACGTGTGTGCAACGCATAATAATTAAGTACTTAATCTAAACAATAAACCATATAACAAACTGTAAACACAAAAGGAACATTAAACTGAACCTTGACTTATTTAATTAGCCTACTCAACCCCAGACAAGCTACTAAAAGACATTAAAATGAATCCTCTCCCGGGGGTGAAAACTACATTTACAGAACCGTGTCCCATTTGTTCTAATGTCACCTTGTAAACTAAATTTACAGTCTTCAAGTTACAATTGTAGGAGGCCTAAATTAATTGTAAAAACACAAGCAGCATTCATACCAAATGTATTTTACTAAATTTCGTTAACTATACGTACCTACTTTAAACAGAAGTTATATAAATACAAAATATTCAGTTTTAAATTGAATCAGTTCCTTTATATAATGTGTTTAGTAGCCGACACTTGTGGTATTTGGTATAATAATAAAAATAAAACAGCAGCGCAATATTTGTTTGGACTATAATCGTATTTTTATTGTAACTTATTACGAGTTTACATGCAAAATAGGCATTTTTTTCTATTTTAAAGCGGGTTCACAACTTGTTTGCCCGCGAAAAATCCCTACAAACGCTACAATTAATCTCTATGGTTACGTATCCCGCCCATTTTTAAGGCCAACGGTATTCAGCAGAAGGGCGTGTCATGTTTGACAGACGTACGAAATGTTAAATAAAATACTTGACCAATTGACAGCCATTGTTTTCCACCAATGAAATTAGTCCATGTCGTGCCGCAACACACGATGTGATTGGTCAACAGCGGTTTTGTTCCGTTTCATGAAAAGTTCCGTTTTATGGATTTGCTGTGCTGGTGTTCGCTGAATTTCCAAAATAGCATTTTAATTGCACGTTATTTTTTCCGTTCGTCTAGTGGAATTGTAAATGTCTAGTGATTTTTTAAAAATGTGTTCTCTTGGTTTTATATACTTAAATAAGGCAAGAAACACCTATATGTAGATGAAGATTTAAGACCTTTGACAGCTGCAGAGGCGATTGTTTTGTTAGTTGTCATGTGTAATCTGGTTCGCTGCTGTTTGTGTTATAAATGTCATATAGCTAACTTTCTAGTTGGCATGTAATCTTCCTTGTAAATACGGCAATTCCTTTTTAGTTTTGATAATGTGCAATAATGGCCAAGCAAGGACTCGTTAAACAACACAAGGTAATGTATAGTGGTAGCTCGTTTAGCCACATTAACGTTGCTACGTGTCGTTGTTTGATTAACAATTGCTCGATTAATATTTATCACTTGTGTGGAATTAGTAGATAACGTTCATATATTTATAGCAATCCAGAAGTATAGCAACAATCTAATGAAAAGATGTTGGAATGAAGTTTTGTAAGTTGACATAAGTTTAATGCTGACTTGGTTTTCTAATTAAAAAAAACATGACTGTAATCCTCAGGTAATCTCATCCGGAAGGCTGATCAGCTCTGGCAGAGGAACAGCAGGGAAAAAGAAGTAAGGGTGCTGCTTTCAAAGTTTAATACGTTCTGAGTAAAATTTTCACTGGTTTTGTTGTTGTGGGGGATGGTGTTACAAGCAGTCCAGTGAGTCATGCTTAGCATATCAACTGCGGCATCTATTGTGCACCACTCTATTTATGCTCTTCTAGGGTGCAAGGTAGATGTCCAGCCCCTGTGGATCCCTGTTATTCGCTTTATTCCACAGACTCTGAGGATCAGGTAAAAAGTGTGTGTGTGTGTAATATAAAAGGCAAGACACATTTCAACTGAAACATTGTGAACACTGAAAGTTTCCTTATTTTATAGGTTACAACCATACACAAAGGATTAGATCGATGTGCTGCTTTGTTAAATGGAATTCTTAAGACTGAAAAAACAGGTATTTTTTTCCCTTTTACTTAAAGTTCTAGGATTGGCCTTACTTCCATTTGTGACATGACCTTTCTTGTACCTTCCGATCGAATAGAGGCCAAGTCGTCTTGCTCCAAACCTGAAAGACCAGCCCCCTCAAAAGCCAAATCAAAATTAGCTCCTGTAAAAGGTGAGGCTGTGAGGACAAAGCCCATGAGGCGGATTTGCTCGATCGCACCCTCAAATACGAGATCAGGTAAACATGCTCTTATTTACAGCTGCACAAATAAATCTAGTGCATGTAAATTTTGCATGCGCTTCAAATTCTTGTCACTGACAGTAGTATGATTTCCTAATGGAGTCTGCAAAATAAGCACAGTGCTGACATAAGAACAAAAAAAATAACAGGCATAATATCCAGGTATAGTTTTTATTTTGTTTTTCTCTTGGCAGCTGTCCAAAAGAAGATGCTGTCCTTGCAGTCGCTACCTGCAGTGCAAGAGCAGCACTGTATTCATGCGTTAGAGACTCCCTTTGGACAGTCTGTGTCAGTACCCAGGGCGGAGCTCTCCTCAAGGTCCAGGCCAGGCGTGGGTCATCAAACACACGTCCAGAGTAGCCTCCCAATCACAGGTCTGCACCCACACTGAAAAGCTAACCGTTTGTGTGTTTAATCTATTTTAAGCATGTCCTGGGTACATTTTTCTCCACGTTATAAAATCTTGTATTTCAGAGCTGAAGAATCCTCCGGTTTTTAAATGCCGGTTGACAACTTCCACGCCAACCTTGAGTGCCGACGGGGCCAATAATTCAGTGCCCAGTGAACCTGTAAGATTTGAAATTTCTTGTACTTTGATCTTTTGTTGTTTTATTGCAGATCCACCTTTTATACTCATGGAAGCAACATTAGAATTAGAATTTAGTGGTCATTGTTGACACACAAAGCACAACAACGAAATGTGCTCTGCATTTAAGCAATGTGTGAGATAGTAACATAGCAGGGGGCAGCTAATTCCGCACACGGGGAGCAGTGCTTGGGGGTGGAACCTTGCTTAGGATACCTCAGTGATGTTTTGCTGGTCGGGTTTTGAACCAGCAATCTTTCAATTACAAGTACGCTTCCCTAACCATTAAGCCACCACTGCCCACATCTGGGGTTAGAGATAGTGCTTAAATACAAGGGGATTTTGTGCGTGTGTGTGGCAGTAGTCTGACATCTCTTCCAGAGTGTGCCACTCCTTCGGACCCTATGCCACCTGGGCAAGGGAATAGAATTTTCCCATTGCTTAGGAAGCCTTTGCTCATTCTTTGACTGTTCTTGGATCTTTTCTTATAGTTTTTCCCTCCATATTTCGTTAAATGTACAAACTGTGCAGGCGTGAACTTATCCCATTACTCGTAGAGAACTCTATGTAGAATATCTGGTTTGGCAAAACTTTATTCTTCTCTTTACATTATACAGAGTGTGTTGAATTCCGCACTCTGCCAAAGGTGCTCTGGCAGAGAGAGCTACGCACCCCCCAAATCCGATCGTCTAGCCTATTCTGGCCCAGCAGTCGTCGGGTCCTTGTGTGAAGAGCCCACATGGGGCGCTAGGCTGACTCAGCAGAGCCCTGTGCCTGACAGCCGGGGGTCAGCACTCCAGCGACCGGAGGGTCCAGCTTCTTTACAAGCACTGTGCGATCCCGGTGTGGGGGCGCATGGCGGGGGTGAACTCCAGCCGGGGGAAACGTCGGAGTATAGCGAGGGCAGCTCAACAGAAGATGATGAGCTGGACTGTGTGGACGTCACACCAGTCAGGGATTTGGGATGCCAGAGTGGCCTTGAGAAGCATCAATCACCCCCTCGGGAAAAATCTCTGAGCCCCGAGAAGACAGCCAAGAAAGTCCTGACTGTCAAGGGCCTTCTTGGGGAGCTGAAGGCACTGGTAGTCAGTAAAGGTACAAGCCCTCTCCGTCATTAACCAGAAACTTACATGCTGTGTTACGCAAACATCTCATCCTGGACATTTCTGGGCCCGTTCCCCAGCGGACTGCGAGGCTCTTCGTTTAATCGCCGAGGTCGAGCAGAGCATCAACCTCCTCCCCTCTTTGGTGGGCTGTACCAACGTCCAGGCGGAGATTGCGCTCGCCGTCCAGCCACTGCGGAACGAGAACGTACAGTTACGAAGGTGCCACGGGGAAACGTGCATTTGGTTTGATGCTAGCGTGCATAGACTTGATTTGATGCTAGCGTGCATAGACTTGATTTGATGCTAGCGTGCATAGACTTGCGTCTTAATTGTGATGATGCTGACATTTAATTTTGACATCATAGGCGTTTGAGAATAGTCAACCAACAGTTGATGGAGCGTGAAAGAGTAGAGAGAGAGGCCAGACCAGCAGATTGCAACTTTGAATGTAAGGTTATACTCATCAGACCGAGTTGTCTTACACCTCTGGATACTTTGCCCCTGGCTGTACTTGTTTTAAATATCCTCTCCATTTTATGTGGTTTGTTTTACCCACATAACATGTAACATAGCTCTTCTTTGGCCTCTAAGGCCTGACGTTTTTGGTTTCTCTCCCGGGGATTCAGTAATCTCCCTGCAGTCCGTGAACCTGTCGCTGCAGAGTCAACTCAAGGAAGCTCAGAAAGACATAGAAGCTCTTCAGAAGAGGAACAAAGACCTACAGCAGGAGAACAGCAAACTGCGGAAAGATGCGGAGGACAAACAGAGCGAGCTGCTCGAAAGCAGACAGCAGTGTGAGCTGGACATCAGTCGCATAAAAATGGGTAAGTAACAGTTTTCTAAAAGTGATGCAGCGCTGCACAAACTCCAGTCCTCAGACGTGAGTGTGCTGGTTTTAAATTAAGTATTTGTTTGCAGAAGGATAGACCTCACCTGTTTCAGCTGCAAGTTAATTGGTACAGTAAAATCCCGTTATAGTGGACTCGCTATATCGTCTATAACGGACGAGGTCCACTGGTCCCGGCCGAGCCTTTAAGAACATGCAGAATAAGCATCGGATATAGC
>JABFEB020000001.1:46093291-46107237 GCA_019775895.2 Stomatorhinus ivindoensis | reverse complement strand
GTAAATGCATACATACATTTTCATGGTCATAAAACGTGGTCTAAAATACCTCATGACCAAATATTACACTATGAAGTATGAAAACTGAAATACTGTAAATAAATACAGAGGTTCACAGATGCGACACAATTCAGAAGTCACCTATTATTTGCTGTTAAGTAATGTAATGCTCCCTAAAGTTCCATTACTGTAATGTTACTTATAATGTAGACCTAATGTTAACAATTACTTAACTGATCCAATTTCAAATGCAATAGTAATGGAAAGCGTACGTGGCAGCAAGTCAAGATGTAATATAAAAACATCATGTCAAGCGGTAGAGCTATTTATTTATATTTCTACTCATTATGAAAGATTCATTGTGTCTAGCCTCCACTTAATAGTGTTTCTATGTTTTATAGCTAATAGGAAAAAAAGTGTCTGTTCATATGACACTTAATAGAAGGTGAGCCATTGTTTAACAAACAAATGATTTACAACAGGACAAAACAGAAGCATATGTGTAGTGAGAAAACGACTAGGAACCATGTCAAAATTTTTCTTGAAATGCAATACTTTCAAAATAGTAGATCAATCATAACAAATATATTACAGAAGAAGCTAACAAATTCCAAATCACCACCTTATGTGACTCCAATAAGTGAAGAGAAGGTGAACCTAAGGTAGATGTGTAGTCACTAGCTGAAATATCCGATCTAAAAGTGTATTATGAGAAAAATACCTTTACATTGTTGCTGTGAAAGGATTTGCGTTTCACAAAATCGCCCTCATGCTCTCATGGGGATGAGTGCAATCGATGATTCCTATGACCCTTGGGAATCCTATGGGAAATTGTGTTCAGTAAAAGCAATTTCCCTACAAAAATAGAATATTTTAATGCTGTGATTTACTTGCGATTGCATGAAATCCTTCCTTATTCCGCAGAGCACTTAAATAACCAGGGAAAACACAAATGCATCCGACAGTTTAGACAGAGCAAGCACCACTTTGCAAACCGCACTGCAAACAGTATTCTTGCTCAGATGTTCAGCGTCACCTACGGAATACATAAACTAGCCACTGGCAAAATATCGCAGCGCGAAACTATTACTATCTGCTCGATCGTGAGGGCATTGCTACGGCGAGTGGAATTAGAGACCTCTGGGCCGATCAGCTGACAAAGGAAACGGATAACCTTTCATGGAGAATATCGTCCGGGTATGGCAGCGGATTCTGCCAGTCTCTGAAAAGCCTCGCCCTGCGGAGAGAGCCCCTCACGATCTGCGCGCCAGTGTCATGTGGATCAGCCAGCATTGTCTTTGGAGAAATTGTAGTTGGGGGGGCCTCGTATTGGGCTGGCTTACGCAGAAACCTCGATTTAACCTAGAACATAACCTGCTAGGAGCAGGTTTGAGATGCAGCATAAATTGCCACAGTAGCATACCTCGAGTGAAACCTAACCACCTTTCATAGTATGGGTTAATCACGGAGTTACACCACACGTCATCAAGCTGCTCGCAAAGTTACCCCAATAAGACAGTAACCCTACTTCGTACTACAGGCCACTGATCTCAAGTCTTTTAACGCAGTATGTTGATATATAAAAGGTGGATTTTCCACTTATGGCTTCTTCTCGTCTTCCAGGCATCTTCCTGATAACCAGTCCGGTCTCTCAGAGTTTCATCGGGAAAATGATACATTCAATCCAACTTCACATCTGAGTAAAACTGTTTTGGACTTGTTTGAAGATGAGCAGAAGGTGGCCTGCCCGTTCGATCCTGCTTCTGATCCTGTGCACGTGTACCTGAAGACTTTGGATACAAGCGGCCAGGTGCCTTTGAATCATGGGTACTCTTCTGACAAACCCACTACTTGCTCTGGGTGGGACAGCAGAGGAACAGTCAAGCTGCCAGAAAGCTCCCGCTCACCAAAACACAGAGAAATTGGCACCACTGAGAATAAGCTGTTTAACTTCACCCTATGCAAGGTTCCAGAGTTAGAGAAGACCACCTATATCCCATTGAAAGAAACCAAAAAAGTACAACAGTCAGTAAGTCCACCAAAATTGTTGGAAAGTAAAAACACAATGGTAACTGGACAAGAGCCAAAGATCTCATCACACTCCTTGGAAAAATTACACCTTTGCAAGAATCATTTACCTGGCAGGGCTGCCAAAGGTGATACTGATCATGACCTCCCTATAACAAACTTGACTGCGACTCATCCTTCTCGTTCTAAAAACGTCACACCTTTAAGCGAACAGCAGCACCTTGTTCCTCCCAAAAACATCGGTGTAAACGTGAACAGGGCCAGTGTGTCCACCCTGGATTCTACCTTCTTGTCCTCCGAAGCTAAGTCCATGCTTTCTAACTGCAGCTCCAGCTCCTGGACCACATTCAACACCCAGGATGAGTTGGACTTCAGGAGCGGGTTAGCAGCTCTCGATGCCAGCATTGCCAGCCTCCAGAAGACACTTCAGTCTGATCTCAAGATATGAGTTTTGACTCCTCTTATGTGTTTTCAGTGGATGCTAAGATGTTTGAATTGTAAGTAAAAAGGGATTCATTTGATTTTTTTATTGGAACAACTACTAAAATTACATAATTTAACAGAATAGTGTAGGATGTTAAGGTTTTTAATTTGGTGGCAATTTTTTCCCCATCTGTTTTGATGAATTATGGATACTTTGTCAAATCACAGGACAAGTTTTAATGTAAACTGTTTTTCTGGATTATGTGTGCTTTTAAATGTTGTTTTTTCACTTTTGCTAATTTAATAAATAATTTTTAAACCCATCGTTTTATTTACACTGACTTGTTGAATCAACACGGCAGAATGTTTAGCGTGATTTACATGACTGCAATGGGTTGGAGACCCACACAAAAGATTCCTTGCCTTGCTTCCTGGTCAGACTTCAGATCCCTGCAGCACTGCATCAGATAAACAGGTACAGAAAATGGATGGATGGATGGGTGATTATTTACATGATTTTTCTCAGATTCTCTAAAATGTGAGACTCTTAAGTTTGCTCTTAAGTAATGTACTCTCAGCCTTGGTTACTGTCTTCAAGACATTAGTCCCGAATTTTGGTCTTGATTTCTAAATCCAGGTGTGTGGGGGCCATATGGTTGTCAGTGTTCTTGGACATTTGCAAAGATGCTCGTGTGCTTCCTAACAGTATATTTTTTCAGAGTGTCTGGGAATTCAGTTAAGTACTTGGGGAGGGGGGAGGTAATTCTCTTAGGGTAAATTTAAATATCTAAAAGACCATAAATCCTATAGCATGTTCGGTCTTCATGGAGTGCCTGTAAAAGTGACATTCCACAGAGTAATTCAGCGTAGTGCTATATTACATTTTGGCTCTAGGGGGCAGTAATATTGAATTTAAGTAAAAATTGTCTTTTAGGCTTTTTAGAGCTCAGAGTACTAAAAATCAGAACTACCAATAGATTTTACTTAAGGTGACCAGATAATCCATATCTGGGAGGACACTTTGAGCTACTTCAAGTTTAATAACTACCTTAAAACTGAAAAGCTCCTGTGCTTGACTAAATAGCTCAGATCTCCTTGTGCTTTAACTGGCTTGTTTCCTTGATCAAATGACTCATCCAGGTGCTTCACACTGACATTAGTGACACCTGCATGGTTCTGGGAGACTGACCAACCAGCACACTGAAAGAATTCTGCACTTAAGTCAAATCCAGGTTCTTCTAATTGAAATGGTAGTTTACAAAATCTTAACTCAAAGTGTCCTCCCTAACACGGGTTATCTGGTAACCCTACTTTACTGAAGATCTTTTGTATCATCAGCAGCTATCACCAACTAACAATGGCAGTTTTTCTGAGAAATAATCATAAAGTCGCCTCTGAGCCATTCCAAGATAATTAACATGCTTGAGATCTGAGGTGAAAATGTTTTACAGTGCTGACAATTCTAAACCATTACTCCCTGTCTAAATCTGTCCTATATGTTATGTCCCTGTGTGACCAGCAGGTGTCGCTGGCTGTCATCTTCTCCCTCCCTTTCTTCTAGTCTATCAGCCCTAGTGTGTTCTCCTTACTCTGATTATGGTGTTGTGGCTAACTACATCCATCTATTGGTTTTCAGTTCCCCCCATGCTTGCTATGTTCTGTTTTGGTTTCTCAGTCTTTGGTTTGCCCTGCGTATGTCCAGTTCACTTGTGGTCCTGTTTGTATTTTGGTTCCTTTGTAATTATTCCTAGTGCAGTAATTCCCAGTGTGTGATTAATGTTCGCGTTCCCTAATCCTGTGCTCAATGTTGTATGCTCCTCCACCTGTTGCCTGTTTCCATGTACCATGCTGATTGGTTAATTGTCTCATGTGCCCCATCTGCCGCCTCGTTAGTTCCGGTTGTCTGTTTGCATTTAAGTGCCGGCTTCTACTCTGTTCTATAGTTAGTCATTGTGTGCATGCTCCTGTGTCTGTTACACTGCTTATGTCTTCTTTAGTTTTGCTAATCCTTATTTTCCCTCTTTTTAATGTGGCCCCTCATACTCCTGTTGTTTTGTGGTTTCCCCTTCCCCCTGTCGGAGTCGAGAGTGGATCATCACCTTCTTTCCGTCTGCACCATGCCTAGCCGCCATGACACCGCTTGATGGTAGTAGGCAGCCAATGACCACGTGCATAACATAAAAAAACAATAAATGCATATGATATTTTAATTGGCTGATTATCACAGCTGCATTGTAGAATGTCACGTCTAATGGTGAACGGATCAAAAATAAGCCATATAACTAAAACCTATCCAAAGGCCTCCAATAAGGAGGTTATTCTCCTGAACTCAGAATTCAGTTTTGTAATGCAACACTCTGGAGAAAAATTGCACATAAAATTTTGCTGAGAACCTCACAGCCATATACTAGTTGGTGTGAAGTTGGAAGGACCAAGTACACACAGTGTTTAAAGCCTGGAATGCACCAAGCCAATTTTTGGCCATCGGAAGCCTTCTGCTGTCAGTGAGAATCAATGACTGCCTATTGGGTGGGTCGGACATGACTGGTTCCCATTGGTGTTGTTTTGGCTGATTTGTCATGTTAATGAAACTAGTCAAAGTTAGTTGGTGAAACTGAGCTCTCTGATTGGGCTGAATGTCGACCATCACCCTGAGTCGTGCTGGCACCAGCACAGGAGCTGATCATTTACTGGCTTCAGTTGATCTAGTGAGTACCCATCTTAAGAGTAGGCTATCTGTGGGGTTCATCCCAACATTTTGGCCCGAACTTCACTTTATAAAATACATTTTTAAAGTCTGTGTGAATGGTATATTTCCATAAAATGCGTGTTTAAAATCCATGCACCGTGTGTGTCTTTATGAATATATACATCATACTTGTGAAACTTTGCCACCATCAGCAGCTGACAGGACAGGATAAAAGAGTTGCATTGCCCAAAAGCGCAATGCACACGGTCCGGCGACACACCAGGGACTTGGCCGGTTGTGTTTACCATTCAGTCTCTTAACTCAAATCCCATATGGACAAAAATGATCAAACCACATGCTACAGCTGTCTACCTAGCGACGTGCACTTACTTCTCAACAGATGTAAGCGGAAAAACACGGGGAAAATTAATGTCTTTTTTTAATGTCGCTCCAGGTTACATAGCAGAAACCATTCAACCCCTAATATCCCTGATACGAGTAGTGAAAAAATATTTAGAGCCTATAGACCACGTGTATTTTGCTGTCTGGTACCTGGAAACAGTAGTATTTTTGCAGTTTGTCAGCGATTTGTGTAACTCACTAGGACATTAAAGTCAATTACCGTGTATTTAATTCAGCCAAACCCAGATAGTTACCCTACCCCGCTGGCACAAAAACATATAACAAGCCTGTTCAAGTAACAAATCAGACCTATAAAAACAGATTATAGATTTACACTTTACAATTCCTTTTCTGTGCACCTGAATTAGCACAATGTATACCCCATTCGGTACAGGGAACATCAAAACAGACAGACCGAGTGTGTTCTGTTACTATAACGGGAAGCTTGCTAATTATGGCAAATCACCTTACAGCAAATAGATCATGATTTTCCTTCTTAATATATGTTTTATGCGCGCAAGTACCTTCAAAAGAATATACCAACAATTTCTCGCATACTTTTCCAAAGCAGTAAGGTGGGCTTGTTCCGCGGTAGCCCGCCCCTGCCTCTGTTCCAGGATCTACACCTCTGGAAGGTCGCTTCCATTTATTCTTCACACTGGAAATTTTGCACCTTGGATATCTGAATGTCCTTCCAAATGAGGCATACAGTAGCAGTTCAAAACGGATAAAGCTGCATTTCCCACATCTCTAAACTGGAAAAAAAGACAGAGTGGTAATACTTAATGCATGACTGCGAACGACTTCAGGCGATGCGCTGCGGGTAGATAGAAGTCGGGTAAACCAGCGAATGTTACGGTAAGATAAACCGAACCACAAATGTCTTGTATTCTTCGCTAGGTGTAACTAATATGTATTATACAAAAGTGGATGACGATGTCTAATCGAGTGTGTCATAAACTTGACTTTGGAAAGCAAAACTATTACAAACAAATGGCACAATCAACGTACAGTCATACATTTCATACACTTCTACGACGTGGATAAAAATTGCTCAAATTGCATTTATTGTTTTTAGCGTATGAAACTTTAAATGGAATTGTAAAAATCTATTTTATATGATTTGTGATAGATCGGTTTCTGTTTGTTTATTTTGCGCAATTCATAATGACATTTTGTCATCATTTGTTTCCGAATTGCATCTTTTTATTGATGGAATGCCTGTAGCTTTCGATTCTCTTTCCTGAAGCTGTACGTGCAGAAAGGCGGTGCAGGAAATGAATAGATCAACCCCATTGTTCCACTTGTCAAACTCTCAATATCTCCGTGGGAGCTTTCCCTCGGAAGTCTGTTTCCCACACCTCTGCTTCCAGAAGGTGCCATCGCAGCAGTACAGTGTGAATCGGGCGGGTCAGGAGCACTGCCATTACTTTACTGATGTCGATTCTTCTTTCTGGCTCTCACTGGCATACTTGACCTATTAAATACGCCTGAGATGTATCCTTTACTGGACAAAAAATAAACTTGTCGATGTGTGTGGCCCAATCGCCCGTATCGCGGGTGCAGTGACTCAGCCGAATATTGTCTCCTGATAGAGCTTAAGCAGACCCCTCATTTGACTCCAAAACGTAAAAACTCGCAGACCTCTGAACCCGATTGATCATCTGCTGAATGCACACGGTTCCGCTTTCAAATAAGGCTGCACTTTTGACTAACTTGTTCTGAAAGGGACACCCCCTCGCCGAAACGAGATCAGGATACAAATTAGTTTCTCGGGCGGCAGTGCCAGCAGTAATTAAGGACAGATGATTGAAATGGTACACTTAAACAGTAACGAAACATTTAAATAATCATGCCTACCCTCGCAGACAGCTGGTGAGCTGGCACTTACCTATGTATCTATTTATTTATTTTTTTAAAAGCAAAGTTCAACGCTTCAAGATGAGCTTCGTGAATTCCTCTGGTTGAATATTCATTGCAGATAAAAGTTAGCTGTACTGTACGTTCTGTCTGGTTTGCTTCTAGTTTATGCTATTTTTCGTATATCGGTCAGTTCTACCGGCTCCTGCTGCCCGTACTTTACACTTGACATGTACATTTAGGAAGATTGGGTGGGCTAGCTGTTAAAATAAACTTTCACCTTGCAGAAACAAGAAAGATTTACCTTAATGTCAGTGTGCACTGTGGTCTCAGGTCTGAACTCGTTTCGGTGTCACTATTTTTGAATTTATGAATTTATCGTTGAATTTAAGCTGTTGTAAATGAACTTCCTGGGGGGGAATAGAAGCTTGTCCTATTTTAATTAGATAATGTAATATGACGGGGGAGGCAAAGGATCAGGGGTGTTTTGAGGCTTTGGCCCCCTAAAATGTTTTGCAGCGCCCCACCCACCATCCCAAATAAATGTGTATTTATTGGCTTAAGTCATAAATAGCTTTTTACATTATAAATGTTTGCCATCTCTAGTAAAGACTCGGCCCCCTATCCTTTCATTAACTACACCCCTGCCAAGGATTTTTTTTTTTACATTTTAATAAAACATTTTTAAAAATCGCACAATGGAAAAACATCTTATTTTAAATGTGTACTAGCTTGCTAAACGGTGGTGTTTGAAGCAGTCGCTTTTTGAAGTGGGGTAGGCCGTTTCTGTTTATTTGCTGCCTTGGGTTCTGTGCTTTTCAAAATCTCTTCCCAGTGCATCTAACTCTCCTAGTCAGGCAGGTTTTGAAGTTGCTGTTTACAAGGGAAACGTTAGGAAGAAAATGAAAGCGAAGTTTCATCTCTTTTACTTGGGATTGCAGCTTTTGGGACTGACGTATGCTACTTCATGATAGTTCATTAGCTACTAATTGATGCAATTATCATGATAATGTAAGACAATAAGACCACACTGTGATAGTGGCCATTGCTGTTACTTAAGCCTGCAGTCTATGAGAGACTCGTGACTCAGGCTCTGAATTGTACTTAGTGTCTAAATACTGGATGAATTAAATTGACCAGTATGAGAAGCAATTGTTTAAGTAACTATCCACTGCTGTCATATCAAGGTTACTCACTTCAAAACTGGGAGCAGACTTTTGGTTAGCTAATATGCTAAGGAGTCTTATTCCGCAGCAGTCCAGAAGCCTCACAGCGTGATTAAGTACACACTGGTCTTCCAACATTACCTAAAGTGTGGAAATATCCTAAGTGCACCTTTTATGGAGAATGGGAGCAAACATATCAGGTCTCTGAGTCACAGTGCAAGGCCTTTTCAAAGCGGGCAGTACACTCTGTTTATCAGTGTACCTTTGTTTCCAATCGATTTGTAACTAATCAGTACCTGGCCTGCCTTGTGCAAAATGACAAACACATTCTTCATACTGTTTTTCTGCATGGTTTGTAAATGACGTATTGGGGATCCATAAATTTCACACATCGTCACTGGCTCTAATATTTTTGTTATCGAGTATTAGAATGGAACTGGATTTCTAGCTGCTAATTTGTGGGCTTTGGGTTTTCACAGAACATTCTCACTAGGCATATTTTCCCCTTGACCTTTCACTAGATAAGCGAGACATGCCCTATCAGTGGGTTCACGGTGATGCATTCCCATGAGGGTAAATGACCACTTGGTTAGGTAAACTATGGAATCCCAACAGCTGAAGTCTTTGTCTGTGAAATAAGTTCACATTTTTCTGTCCAGCTCCCACCCCAGACAATTAGACCAATTTGTTACCTAAAGCTGACCAGCAAATAGGCATTTTTGCTCGTCCGTCTCATCTCAATAAAGGCATTGTGTCTATACGATATTGGTCACTTCTATTGAGAACCAGTTTTTTTCCTATAAATCTGAATTTAGTAACAGGCCTTAATGTCTTTTTACAGATATGCAAGATGAATCATCTTTCCCATAGCGCTCAGCACCTAATCTGCTGCAAGATTGACAGGTTCATTTTTTTTCCCCTGGGAATTTCCCACCCCCATTCGAGGACAGTCAGGACGCATGAGTGAACCCTATATCCGCCTGTGGGCTTTCCGATAATCACCCTCGTGTCACTTATTCCACCCGCATCCAGACGCCGCGTCCCCCCAGGAGCGACTCACGTTTCAGACATCTGGCAGAAGCTGCAGTATTAATTAGCACTAAGGATATCTCCGTCTCTTTATACCGGTTAAAGTTATTTTTAATTCACGGCTTTTACTTTTATGCAGAGCGACTTCAGTGATGCTTTCATACAAAAACATTTACTCAGCTGGTTGTTTTCAGGGTACGGCGTTAAAGTTAAGTAGCTTCCTTAGGGGCTAGGCACGTGGTGCTTTTTTACTACACACTTCTAGACCCGGGGGGGTTGAATCCCAGCCTCGTGTGCGTGTGTGGAGTTTGCACATTCTTGTCATGTCCCGTGGGGCTCCTTCAGGTTGCATAGTTTCCTTCCACGATCCAGAGACATGCAGCTGCAGGTGAATCGTGGTTTAAATATTGCCCATTGTGTTTGTTTGTATGTGCCCTGCAGAGGTGGAAAGTTCAGGTCCAGAAAGTACAAATCCAGACTAAGGTTTTTTTCCGACCAACCTGTTGAGTACTCTGTGACTGTGACTCTTTATGCTGAACTGGTTGGTTGAAACAAAATCTTGGTCTGGATTTGTCCTTTCTGGACCTGAACTTTCCTCCTCTGCCACCCAAGATGTTCCTCAGCCTTGTGCCGCGTGTTTCCTCGGGTAGGCCCCAGGCTCATCGTGACCCTGTATTGGACAAGGGGCTGGAAGCTAGAAGATCTTGCCGAAATGCTGATCAGGCTTGTACAAGCACCTGTTTGCAAGATCCCCACTGGCTACTGCCCTAGAGACTGATGGCTCAGTTAACGGGAATGTGATGCCACGCCTGGTCAGAAACATCAGCATGCTGCTTTTCAAGAAGGTTCCCTTTTAGCATATAACTTGTAAAGACTAAATCAGTCTAAGTTCAGCCACCATTTTTTTCACATTTCATTGTTTTCCTTGTCCACAGAAGTTTCTCCTTCACTGTAATTTAAGATAATCTCCAACCAGGATTTTTTTGTTCGGATTGGACCATGTGCCTTTTTCTGTTACAAATAATAAAATGTTAAAAAGATTCAGTTTCAGTGGCATACTTTGAAACATATTTCAGAACGTATCAGCAATTCATGAAATAATGTTTTATTTATTTCCAGATAAACTCATGATGTCACAGTTACGATATCCTGTAATTATGTTCATCCGTTTTCCATACCCACTGTCCCAGGTAGGGCTGTGGAAGTCCAGTGTCTATCCCAAAATCAACGGACGCAAGACAGGGAATAACCCAGGATGGGCCACCAACCTGTCACATGGTACAGTTTGGATTCAAACACACACACAATTTTGGCAACTCCAGTTCACTCTATAGCATGTTTTTGGATTGTGTGAGGAAGCACCACACATGTAGATTATCTGCTGGCCCTAGGCTGACATCAGCATGGATGATAATATATTGGATATATTGGATTGTGGTGAGTCACTGGAAAACCCAAAGGAAACCCTTCTGTAAATATGTGAATAAAAATATTATATTAGATCGGCAACACCTGAGTGGGGCAGCGTGGTGTGCAGTGGTTAGCACCTCTGGGACCTGGGTTCGAGTCTTTGTCTGGGTTATGTGTGTGTGCAGTTTGCATGTTGTCCCCATGTCCTCGTGGGGTTTCTTCTGGGCACTCCGGTTTCCCCCCACAGACATACTGAGGCTAATTGGAGTTACTGAATTACCCATAGGTGTGCATGTGTGAGTGTGTCCTGCGATGGGCTGGCCCCCCATCCTGGGTTGTGCCCATAGCTTCCTGGATAGGCTCTAGACCCCCCCATGACCCAAATGGATAAGTGGTTTGGAAAATGGATGGATGGCAGCACCTGAGTGTCCATGCTGGTGACAGCCAGTGGCCACCAGAAAAGTTAAACAGTCCTTGCTGAGCAGGTTCACATTCTGAATAGAGGGGAATGTGATTTTCTATCAGTTAATTCAGAAGGATTGTTCCATCTTATCTGATCTCTTTTAAACTACCTCAGAGATGACTACAGGCTGGGAATTTGTATGAAATTGTTCTGTAAGGGCAACTATCTAGGTGTGAAAGCTGCAACCAAACATTCACAACCCCTGGAGACTTTCTCTCAGTCTTTCTGTCAGACAGGAAGTTGGCTTTGAACCAGGGAGCCTCAGGTCACGTATTAGGCCCTCAACCACAGAATAGGTCTATGCATTAAACAACAGCAGCTTTTACCCCTTATACTGTGGAATGCACAGGTTCCCCCCCGAATACACAGTGCCCATGCCAACTCCACAGGGGTGCAAGCCATCATGAACATCCTTTTGATGTGTGCGCCGCCAGACATCTGCTTCTGGTCATTGCAGACTTTATTGAACATTGTAACACATTTGGAAGACAGAGCTATTTACTCAATTCCACCCCCGGCCCTGTTGTTGTCTTGGTCAGGGCCGATGTCACCGTACAGGGATGAGAGGGAGATTAACCCAGCTGTCAAGCTCACAGTATCATAATTTCCCTTTGATTGATGCACTATTGGATGCCCAACAAGAGAATGTTCTGTTCTGCAGGTAAACTTTACTATTTTTGACCAGATCGACTCCAGGTGAATCGTAGCTCTATGGTCTTTATACATTTATTCCTGGGTTCTGGGACAATGCTGAGTAAGTTGTGCTATACAAGAATGATGAAGTAAGATGCAATCCAGTTTAAGGAAGGAATATACTTTGGAGGTGGCGATACAGTAGGGATGCAGTCTCCTGCAGGTAATAAACCTACAGGAGTGGAATTGCATTATTTATAAGCAGGGTAAAATACAAAAATATAGGCCCAATCTGTACCTTTGCTTGTCACTGGGTCTGTACCCTCAAGGGTCTACCAACTGTACCCTAACTATAGGGAAATGTACCTTTATTATATACTGAATGGAATCTCTCTTCATCTCTTTATAGAACTATTCACTGGTTTTGCAACAAATCTGTGTTTAGACTATAGGGATTTGTCCAGTTGTTGTGGAATGAGCTGAAACCTCGCAGAGATTGTCTGGTAAAGCCAATTATCCATATTAAAACAATCACCCTTGGTGATCCCTAGCTGAGAGGATATTGCAGTTAGCCTAGCTAAACTGTGTGCTTGCAGTGGGAGTGATATTGCAGTTAGCCTAGCTAAACTGTGTGCTTGCAGTGGGGGTGAAGCTCTGTCCTCGATTGTGGACTTTGCATGTGTGAAGTCCTGGATTCAATACCCAGCATCTCCGTTGTTGCTTGTTCTTCCCCACTTACTGTCTGAGTGTTTATGGGGATGGTGTGTGACTGTGTGGATTCAGGTGATGCCCCTGATCAGGGGGTTGCCAGTTCAAATCCCTTACTTAAAGGAGTGATGCTGCTGTTGGGCCCTTCAGCAAAGGCCCTTAACCCTTTAATAGTTGCTTTTTCAATTATACGTCACTTATCACTTACGATAAAAGTATTTGCTGAATGAAAATGAATAAATGTAATTAAGACATTATCACAATCTTGTTATACCCAATAGTGAAAATATTTTAATAACGATAACAACAAAAAAAACCATATTTAATCAAAAAGTGCTGCAAAATCTGATATTGATGTTATATACATATAACTATGAATCATTTGCAATGAGTCACAAGAAAAAAAACAGTTAAGGCGGGGTTAGGGAGGTAGGAAGCCAATCAGATCTGGGGAAGATTTCTGGTTTGAATGGAACTCTTTATATAGTCCATTTCGACATCATTTGGTTTGTGCTCGATGATCAGGGTTAGGTGAGATGTTTTTGAAGTCACTGCAGCATTCCTGACTGGCTAGCCAAGGAAGTTCCTCAGTTTACACCAAAGCTACCTGTTGCATGGTGAGTTAATCTGCCTGAGTGTATCTATTGTATTTGAATAAATGGTTTTGAATTGGAGAGAAATTGGTGGTAACAGGCAAGGGCACAGATTTGGGTAAGGACAGTAGGGACATGTTCTTACCAGTACTGTAGGAGTACTGTGTGTATTTAGAGGCGCAGTGGTTTCAGGGCTCATTTGGTTCCTAGCAATGTGGAAACCAAACCTGCACCCTTGCTAACAGGTAGTTCTCTCTACATCTTTGTCACATTATCATGGGCCAGATTTGGAGTTGGTTCCAAGAACTTACGATATTATTGAAGTTGTGAACAGGAGGGATTTTCCATGAGGTGTCAGGGAAGGGAAGTTTCATCATTGTAAGATCAGTACTTTTTAACAAAAACATTGTGACACGGTAAATAGCTGCAACGACCCCTTGCACAGGAGGGAAATCCTGAAAGAATAATTAAAATGCACTTTTCAGTGCTAGAAATGGCTTTTACATGCAGCACTGAGGAGGAGGGGGGGGGGGGGGGGGGGG
>JABFEB020000001.1:46066502-46088859 GCA_019775895.2 Stomatorhinus ivindoensis | reverse complement strand
CCCCCACAGCGTGGTAAAATGAATTACCTTTGTCTTATTTTTGCTTTTTTGAAAAACGTAATACACAAAAAAGCAGATTTGTCATTGCAAGGTGCATTTTAATCAGCCACCCTTGGGGGCCCCCTCGCAGCTGGGGGCCACAGGCCATCGCCTGCCCTGCCTGTCTTGTCGCTTGTGTTCTTCAGTACACGTTTTATGTCATCTTCCATTGCCAAACACCAGCTGCAGTACAAAAGGACAGAAGTACAGACAACAGAAAAATCCCCAGATGTCGTTCTTTCCCCGCCGCCAGATACCGAAGATCAGTCGCACCCTCACAGAACGAGACCAATCCCATGATTCATTGCACCCCAAGATAGCAAGACAGACCTGACCAAGATAACAAGTATGATCTCAACCTTCTTGGTGTTGAGAAACATCCATTGTTTTTGACGATAGTTGTGTGATGTCAAGCTCAACAGGATTAATGTAGCCCTTAATTTCATGGTAATGGTGTAACGCTCTTTGGAAGTGACCCTGTACCTTTTGAAGTGGTGTCTAACTCAGTGGGTTGGGACTCTGTGCCTGTGATCAGAAGGTTGCTGGCTTAAGTCCCAGGGTTAGTAGAGTGGTTCCACTGTTAGGCCCTTTAGCAAGACCCTTAACCCCAGGTTGCTCCAGGGACTGGCTGACCCAGTTTATTCATTTATTAATTTCTGTGTATATAAACATCTGGCTTGTAAATCATAATCAGTGCATATTAATGTTTGTGGTGTCCAGCGTTTGCCTTGCAGTAAGTTTTGGGTTTTTTTCTTATCGTGGCTTAAGGATGTGTTTGTCATGAGCTATCTGAAACTTATATGATGCCAAGTTCCAAAAGGAGTGAAAAATGTAATGCTTAGTCACTGGATGCTCCGGAAGCGAGCACTTCTGGGTCCTTCAGCTTGGTACCCGCAGAACGGGAAAATAGCTTTTCCATATTTATTTATTTACAAGTCGGGCACAAGTAATGAAATGCCACCATATAACATGATAGATTCACATGCATATTTGACTCTTTTTGTTTTTATTGTAATTTATTGCATTGCATTTATTACATTTTATATGCGTTCTGTTTCAAATTCTGTGCAGTGATGGATTTTTTGCCATTTTAGTTGAAGTGGATTCTAATATTTGTAATTCCTGGGGAAAAGTCTGATTATGTCCCTGTAATTTCTTTTATTTATAATAATTTCCCATTAAAATCAAGAGTGTATTGTGGGAGAATGGGAGACTCTGTTATAGTTGCTTTCTCGCTGTGGCTCTCGCAGTGGCGGTGTTACGTCTCGATTGGTCCAATCCTCGTGTGTGCCACGCCTCCTCATTTGCCTCCTACGGAATCCCCGTGTCTTCAGCTGTCTTGTAGCTGTGTTGATTATTTTGCTGTATTTAATTCTGTGTCTGTGTGCCTCTCGTGAGTCCAGTCATTGACGTCATTTTGTGCTTTTCAGTATGTTGCTCCTGAATAAACCCCGTGTTCACCTGACTTCTCGGACTCCTGTGCCTGCTTCCTCACTCCGAACCCCCTATGTGACAGGTGGTTCCAGTGGGATTTCATAAAAGGGTCATCGTGGCTTAGTTCTCTCACAGTGCTCCCTCCTCCATACCTCTAATCTAATGTAATCTAATGTAATGTAATATAATGTAATCTAATGAACTCCATTAAAACTGCCTAATATATACTAACTGCATTACACATAATGTAATGAAAACTGCGAAATGTACCTGAGGCTTCTGAAATTTCCCAGTTTCCTCTGCACCTCCTTCCCTATTTACCGCTTACCACATTCTTCTCCATTGTTACCATGGGACACCAGTTTACATACTGCTGCCACCTACTGTACAGAGTTATGTACAACACGCCACACACAGCAAGCCTCCCCAGTAGAGCCACACTGAACGAGGCTCTTTTCTCCTGGCGGATCCTTCTCATTAAAGTGGTTACATTTTGTAGATTGGTATAGTCAGGCCCGTTGCTAGGACCTTATGACATCTGAGGTGTAAGACCTAATCTGTCTGACGGCTCTCGAGCCAAGAGCCTGATTGTTAAACTATCTAAGCTAGACAAATCATATGAGCTTTGTTTGGATCCATTCAGGGTTTTGGTCTAGGAATGCCCTAGGCAGGGGTGATGCTGGACATTTTGCGCCCCATGAAAGCATGTCATATTGGGGTCCCAACCCAGACCAATCCAACTATGTTCTAAATTTTTTAAGGCTCTTGTCACTCAGGTGCTCATGGAATTGTCTAAAATTTACCCTCTTTACAGCGCCCCTGACCTCAGACTTAGGACACATCTGCATATAGTTCTCACCTTGGACTGGTATTGTTCTCTCAGCCTGGGGGTTCAGGCTTGGTTTGTATTTCTGCAGGTGAAAGGCCACCCCGAACCTCAGGTCACATGGTACAGAGGCGGCAGGCCGGTGATCGCTGGCGGCCGCTATGCTATGGAGCAGAATGCCCAGGGGAACTTCGGCTTAAGCATTGAAGGGGTGCGGGCTGACGACGCAGACCGGTACACATGTGAGGCCCTCAGCGACGCTGGCTGCCTGCAGGTCACCGTGGAGATCATCGTGGAAGGTACCAGTACTTCATCAGAGATGGGAAGCTAACATTATTGTTGGAGCAGTTTCCAGGTCTGTCACAGATGTGCCTCTCTGATAAACGTCGCGTGCCAATCAGATTATTTGTTTCACATGGACTGTGGGGCACATGGTGCTGTGCTGAAGACCTCCAGCAGGGGGAGGCCTGGAACACTGACCTCAGCATCTGGCATAAGATCCTAGTGGATTACATCGGCCCCATGAAACATTTCCAAAACAATTCTGCATCTGACTTTTGAAAGTCACCTCTCACCATACAGCCATCTAATTTTATCAAGCTTTATGTGGAGCTGAGTTGAGTTTTTTCTTTCTTTTTGCAGGACTAGATATTCCATATAAATACTAAAAAACCCAGGGGGTCATGGTCCATCAACCTTTTTCAAGGTTTTAAAGGCACTTCAGCTGTTTGTTTTATCATTACAATTTACTTCAAAAAGAGGTTTCAACATAAACAAGTATTTTACATATATGTGTGCATGGTATATTATTTAATATATATGTTTTTCCTCACGATTAGGAACCACTGAGAATAAATATAATCTTCCTTCCTCTAGTGGGATGTCAGGGTAAGATATTTTATCACCATTTTATGTGTTTTTGTTTATATAGTCAGAGGTGGAGATTTCAGGGCCAGATAGTACAAATCCAGACCAAGATTTTGTTTTAGCCAACCGGCTGAGTACTCTGTGACTGTGACTCTTTGTGCTCAACTGGTTGGATAAAACAAAATCTTGGTCTGTATTTGTACTATCTGGACCTGAAATCTCCACCTCTGTATGTAGTATCAGCTGTCCTTGTAAGTTTCCAGCTTCGGTTCCTTTTCGACTTTCCGCACATTGCATGAACGACGTCCATAATCTCCACAAAAATTATGTCTGGTTTTGTCCTTCACACACACCTTCCTGCTTGCTATGAGCACCAGATTTTTTTTCTGCCCTTACTGAGATACATCGTGTTATGTTGCTATAATTTACCTGTATCCTTTACTTGGGATGCAAGGGCATGGTCTGGCATCCCAGCTGAGGAGAAGAAGCGCAGCATCTGGGGAGAGAGTCCCCCGAAGTTCGTGACGAAGCCATCGCGTGTGTTCGGCGCAGTGGGAAAGAATTGCAAATTCTCTGCCAAGACCACAGGCCGTCCCCAACCTCAGGTGCGGTGGTTCAAGGTAAGCGGGCTGTTAGACACCTTCTGAAGCCCTCTGTACGCCCCTCCTCAGAACACAAATATGACCACAGCACTTTGTTCTCTAGGGAAAGCTGGATCTGTGTGGTGACAGCCGATTCAACGCGTTTCATAAATCAGGGGCCCACTTTCTGGAGATCTGTGATGTCCGGCCAGAGGATGCTGGGGAGTACACGTGTGTCGTGGTCAACAGCGCCGGCAAGGCATCAGCAACAGCTGAACTGACTGTTAAGGGTATGGATTGACCAATCACAGGGCTGCTCTCCATGCTCAACCCTACTGCATGCTCTAAGATGTAACTGCTGATACCCAATGAATGTGATAGACAAGGAAACATTTCTATTTATTGTAATATGTGATAGACACAATATATCTTAGAACCTCACGAATTAAAATATTTTCCCTTGCATTTTAGGTACATTCACAGAGACAAACAGGTAAACTGATGTTTTTCTTCATGCTTAATATATGGGGATGTCAGCTGTAAGCGCAACAAGAACTCTCATTTTGTATATTTAGCAACTCAATGCTTCAAAATAATGTTGTCTAACATTATGCTTTTTTTTCAGCAACAGTTCTCCTGATGCCGTCGCTGTTGGTTCAAAGATGGTTGACTCACCTGTAGTCGAGCATGTCTTGAATGGTGTGGGAGTAGACCGGAGAACTTCCAAAATCTCAGAGAGGCAGGAGAAGACGGATAATTTGACGACTGCGGTCAGGAAGGAAAGAGCGGAGCTGCATCCAGAAGGTGGAGACGCCGTAGCCTCTTCCCAGAAACCGCAGTGCAGCTCCGGGGTCACATCGAGCAGGGGGCCCAGCTTGCAGTGCAAGAGCTCCAACTCCATTGTGCTGCGGGCAGTCAGCGTGCTACGGGACGGAGGGGGGGCAGAGGCTGGCGTTCCACAACGGGCAGTTCTAACGACGTCCTCAGAGACCCCCGGGCATGCCGGGGGGTCTGAGAATGAGAACTGGTTACACTTGGTGGAAACCCCTCCCCAATTTGACATGGAGCCCCAGAACCAGGATGTTCTGGAGGGGGAGGAAGTTGTATTTGTGTGCAAAGGTAACCATGGAAATGATCTTTAGTGGGGAAAAATACTGATAAAAGATGTGATATGGATTATTATGAGACAACCAGCAAAATATCAAATTTTAAGTTAAAGTATTTGTTAATGTTAATTTTTAATTCATATTTGGTTTTCTTAAACTCTTGGGAAGCAGGCCTAATAGAATTCTTTCAGTTATTACTTTTGTATTTATGCCACTAGGCAAATACATCTATACAATATAAGAATATATAATGAACATAAATGATTTTCCAAAGCAGTGTGATTTAAGTGTAAATGTGCATTTTCTTGTGCATTAGAAATATAAGAATTTTCAGTTCCTTCGACATGAAAATGCCTACTGCTCGGCTACGAACCAGGCTGTAGCAGTAAAGCTACGCGCTACCAGGCTGTAGCAGTAAAGCTACGCGCTACCAGGCTGTAGCAGTAAAGCTACGCGCTACCAGGCTGTACCAGTAAAGCTACGCGCTACCAGGCTGTACCAGTAAAGCTACGCGCTACCAAGCTGTACCAGTAAAGCTACGCGCTCCTCCCCAGTCTCAGGCTCGCCGACACCCATCCTGAGCTGGATCAAGGACGGTCTAACTGTAAGGGTAGGAGGAGACCTGAGGATACACCGGGATGGGAGCGTGTACCTGCTCAGCCTGAAGAGGGTGAGGAAGAAAGACTGTGGGATTTACGGATGTACAGCCTCGAATATGTTAGGAAAAGCATCGGTCAGCTGGACATTAAGCATAAAAGGTGGGTCACAAGAAAAGTGCCGTGGTTACATTGCAATTCTTCCCCTTTAAATGTTGTTATATAGGTTTTTAGTGAAGCATGCTTCCTGTTTTCTGAAGGCAGTCTACATTGTTGCCCATATGTTTGTGTTAAGTGTTCATCCATTATGATGCCAGTTCCTGTTGGTGAGATATGGACCACTACTGCCGCAGGTTATGTGAAGCTCAGGACATTATAGAGCAACACGTCAAACCTGCTGAACACGTCTAGGTCACTGCTTTTGTGAGGCAGTTGTGGTCAAATATACAACTCAACATGCAATGACCATTCAAATGACTTGAATTCACTTTAAATATAAGAAAGCAATATGGTCTAACCCTATTGGCTGTTCCCATGTACCAGTGCAGGGCATTTCTGCATCCTGAAAGAGGTCCATCGATGTTCTTGCCGTGAACATTTCAGCTGCTATACTATTCTAGGAGGCAGGGATGTCAAGGTTTGGGTTGCACCAATGTGGCTCTTTGACTGAGAGGCTACTGCAATGTTGAATTTAGCAGAAAGGCAGAGATCATAGTCTCTGTAAATATATATTTGTGATGAAGTGTCTGGGTGCCTTTTGATCAATGTATTTTCTACTCGTTGTGGTCAAATTGCATTGTGTCAACCTTGAAATTCTATCATGGAATTTCATGCTACATTTAAATAGTTAATTGTGGCCGCGGGTGAGTATAAGGCAAAATATTCTGGAATGAAATGTATTACGTGTGATAGCGAGCTGCCAGATAAATGGTCTTTTGACAATTAGCACTGTCATTATCAGGCCAATGTCGTCGAGTAAGAAACTTCACCATCACTGCTGGTTTATGTATTTCACTCTGCAGGACTGGGAGCTGAAGGCATGGCCCCGAAATTCAGCAACGCTCTCAGGGATTGTTCTGTGGATGAAGGCAAGGGATTCAGCCTTCGATGCACCTTGGAGGGCAAGCCTTCGCCCCTGATTTCCTGGCTCTTAAATGGTGAGAGCACCCCATTTTGGAAATGCGAATAATCATGCTTTGGAATTCATAACTATGTACTGTCAGTCACCACCTGGTTTAACCGAATAGAATCAATTACTGTAAGCAGTGGTAGTTAGAGCAGTCGATGATTGACAGCACAGGATGTCCCACCCACCCACTGCGGGTTTAAAAGCCTCATTTCTACCATTAATGCTGCTTACCATAATTCATCAGTGGTCATGTGCAATTTCACCAGCAGGGAGCAACAGAGTATGTATTATCTTTTATTGTCTTTCTCTATGTGCTGTGTATTAATTATTGCTTTGCAGATGCAACAACAATTTAATTAGCATGAACAAATTACTGTATAACAGGCATATAGCGCTGGTGATTAGTGTTTGCATATTCCATAAATACTGTATAAGGAGATTGGAAGGGCAGGAAGATGATTGTTTTTAAGGTAATGTTTTATAGCCAAGCTGGACAGTCATGTGGCTCTGCTGCCTATCGTGGCTATGCAGGATTCCCTGTAAGAGACCAGCGCATTGGATCATGTTAAATGTTATGAGTGACACCTTATTGGCTAAAAATACCTGTGACAAAGGGTTAATTGAGAATCTGTAATTCGACTTCTTCAATGATAATATTCTTTTTAATTCTTGCGGATTTTGAAGTCATAGTAGTAGTAAAGTTGTCAGAAAACGAACAAGCCAAGTAACTGATATTGTTTAAGAAAAACACAGCATAGCCTCTGTATTTCCTGGGATATTAATCATTATTGCCATTCAACCGTCGGCCTTTTCATTAGCCCAATAGGAAACTGGCATTGCAAATGCCCTGCAGATCAGAATGAAAGAGCCCCATTCGTCACAGATAGGGTCCCACAGCAGAAATCAGGTGCCTCCTGAACACACCTCTCCTGCAATGCAGTCTGAGGGATTTTACAAACAGAGATCAAAACACAATATTTCCCCACAATATGATTAAAACCACTCATTTGACCTTGTGGAGGCAGTTTCTTACAAGGGGAAACTCAGTTTTATGAAAAAACTAAAAATGCCAGAGGTCTTATATTTTTGGTTACTATATTTTTTGGTTACCATAGAAATGAATAGAAAGTCCCTATAAAGACCTAGTAGAGTAAATACCTAGTGTGTGTGTGCGTGTGTGTATGTGTGCGGTCTAGTTTGGCTGGCATCTTGTCCATGTCATGTGCCCTGGCTCTCTGCTTCCTGGTATTGATGGGAACTGGATGTATGGAAGAATTGATGGATAGATTCGTTCACTGATCTAGAAGTTTCCTTGACTCATGCAACCATTTATGAAAAGCCTTCAGGCAAGTAACAAGGTAAAAATGTTGGATATGTGGATAAAATTGGTGTTCTGGGAATGGGATAATTATGGATTTACCTCAGCTTAATTTTAATCAGCCATTTGTAAACACAAACCGGAAAGAAACTGTTTCACATCTGATAGTGAAACATATTGTGCAAAAATCTAAATCACTGCCAGCTGAACACTTTCCTATAGCTAAGTTTTCATCTTTAATCTAGTGTTTCCTTTGTTTTTCGGGTGTTTCTGGTTTCGTTGGCACACACACGCAGACTTTGCGCATGACGTTGGGTGCTGACATAAAATAAACATGAAATTATTTATATGACATGTGACTGGTGGTGAGTCTGATCATTTATACCATCCAAACAACCTGTTATCCTGGTCATAGCTGCAGGGGGGAGCACATGTGCACCCTGAACGGGATGCCGGTGCATTGCTGTCCATGTACACTTAGTCATACTCTACAGGCAATTTACAGAAACTAATTAGCCCAACAGCATTTCTCTGAGGAAACCCAACCACATAACCAAAGGAAAACATGTAATCTGTAATTGGGATGTGAACCCACAACACTGTTTGAGGCAAACACCACCCCCCCCCCCATTAGTTGAATCACCGTTTAATGGTTTGATTTTCTGCAGCTAAGAGTCACAGTTTTTATAACAGGTTTCACGTTGGTGCTTCTCAGTGTGTGTAACAATGTACATTGACTTCCTTCAGACCAGCCAGTCCCCGATGCCAACTGCTCTTTCGATGGCAGCATCGCCTGGCTTGCGGTCCAGGACACCGTGCCTGAGGACGGGGGTGTGTACACGTGCGTAGCTGAGAACGTCCACGGCCAGACCACCTGCAGCGCCAGAGTGTGCGTCCACGGTAAGCTTCTACTCTACCCATGTGACTTCGGTGTCAGGGGGTTATAGTAAATTTTTCAACAAGAGCTGTGTTTTAAAAAAAAAAAGAGTTTAAAGGCATTGTCAAAAATCCCAATCAGGCTGCGATGGAAAATTACTTCTCGAAGCAGAAAACATGGTGACCTTCGCAGAGCAGCAGAAACGTCACTGCTGAGATCGATTTATGCAGCATGATAAGTAAATAGCGAGTAACTTCTGAGACGGTTATTTTTAAGCCGAGCCAATGGGACGTCAATAAGGGAAGCATCTGCTCCCTGCATTCCTGGGCGAATCCCATCTCTGCTGGAGTTTTCAAGGCGCGGGTCACATGGGAAATGCCATGGTTTTCCCATACGGAATCCAAATGAGGAAAGCGTGCGACACGAACATGGTGGATGATCTTCTCTGACCACCTGTCCGTCAGTGTTTCTCTGCATCCCCCGCCTGAGAATGAGGCCCTCATGCTTGAGGAGGTTCCTTCTGGGAGACCCCAAGTCCTCCTTCTGCGTTTACCCAGAGATCCTTGCAGCAGCTGACTGAGGTGAAAAGATAGATTAATGGCTTTAACCTGTTGGTAGCTCGAGATTTTCCATGTGGAGCTGCCAGTGAGAGCAAGGGAATTCTGTGACTCGCCTTTTCTCTCAGCTCATTTTTAATAGCAGACCTCTGGTTGGATATCCTCCAGAATCATCTGCCTTTCATGATTCTGTCTAAAAAAAAGAAAAGAATATTATGACGTGCTGTTGATATCAATTCCTGGTGAACTTATACACAGCCGTCCTCCAGTATGTTTAGAGTACTCAGGCTTCCTATTCACATGTTCATTATTATGATAATGTTACTGGCTGCCCTAATGATATTTGCAGTTCTAAATTAACATTTAATCATATCAAATATGTTTACTTCAGGCTTGATATTAAGTTGCTCCCGTCCATAATTACAAACAACATTATTTATGTTGGATTATATTACATCCGTTTTGCAAAGAGGCCTTCCCCAGTAATTATTATTATGCGTAAACTATTACAGCAGTCCGGGACATAACTCGTGGTGTGGTGCTTGGCTTGTGCTGGAAAGTCACTGAGGTGCAATCAGGCTGCTGTTTGCTGTGCGTTGGGTATTTACACTAAGCCCCGGTCGTGTTTAGAAGGTGTCGGTCCAGTGAGTTTCCTGCCCTTCAGATGCAGACGGCCACTCTAGTTACACTTACCTGTATGAATCGCCAAGCTTGTGCCACCTTCTGCCAGGAGCCATAAATGGCATGAGAGTCAGCTGTAAAAACATCACTTTCCTTCATGTATCCGTATAGGTTGCCATGCTGTTACACCCAGTTTGTTTATCCCCGCTTCATCTGTGTTTTCCTGGTGTTTTCCCAGTATTCTCCAGGTAACTTGGGGTCAGCCAGGCCAGACGTGGCCAGTTCAAGTGAAATGGTGACTCATACGTGCCAAATTACAGCCAGCCTGTGGGAAAATGGAGAGATAGGTATATAATCAGTAGTGAGATATGGAATGGTTTCAAAAGCAATATTGATTTGAGAGTTAAATAGCGGGCTAATTAGCGATGCTAGTGTTTGCTACGTTATGCCAAACGGCAACAGGCAGCCATTTTGAAATTATCTTAGCAGCCATATGTCAAAGGATATAATGCAGGGTGGCTTCTATACTTTCCCACGCGATTATTCTTCTGTAAATTCCCTGGAGAGCTTGTGTTATTATTAATGACTTATTCAGCTTATCCCTCGCTTTTCTGTTTCTGTCCACTTGAGATTTCTATTTATGGGTTTCTGACAATATCACCATGTGGTAGTCTCTGCAGGCACTGGTAAAATACTGATGATGAATTGAGTTAGGTTAAATGCCATCACTGAATGGTTGGACAAACTGGAAAAAGTATGCAAAACTATGAATGGTAAATAGTTAAATAGCAGGGGATGTTTGCCTTAATTCATAGTGCAAATGAAAATTTCCCTTTAGATGCCCCCAATTAGTTCCTGTATTGTATTACCCATACTAGTGACAGGTAGCATAGCGATGAAAAGATCTTTAATGCGAAGGTCACAGATTAAAAGGTCCAGCAGCTGTACATCTGAGCCCAGGAGTTAATGTGAGTTACTGCGGCTGGGATAGTCAGCTCTACACTGTCAGGGTCTGATGCAAAGTTGAAATTTATGTAAGTTTCTATAGGAAAAAAATCGACTAACTTGAACAACTAAAATGACAGTGGGTGATATTTTGTAGTGTTTTCGTGCCCTCAGTCCACTGAAATAACATTTGCAATGACTGTTTATTGATCCCCGGGGCCCGAAATGTGTAACTGCTGTTTCTCTGGGTTAATACTCATATTCCACGCACTGGCCAGTGAGGGACCGCCGTTGTGTCCACCAAGGTACCTTTGAAGGAGGATCAGCGTGATGACTGACGTCGATGCATTTTCAGAGAGGGAGGTGGCCCGGGTGCCGGAGGCTGCTGAAGCGGCCCAAGCCCCCGTCTTCCTCAAAGGCCTGGCAGACCTGGAGGTGATGGACGGCAGCCAAGTCGCCATGACAGTGGAAGTGACAGGTAAGGACTTCCTTCTCGTTCCCTGGCCCTGGCGTTCTTCTCCGTGCGTCGCTTGGGAGGCACCGTGGATGCGTTTCATGCTTTGTTTGCCTTGGCGGATGGGATTTCCTCCAAACATCTCTGAGACAGATTGTTTAGCATTTCCTCTCAATGTGTATCCTAAGGGGATGGCCTGATTATTATTGAAATACATAGAGACTTCCTGCAGAGAACGTTTTCAAGTCAGAAACAGCCAGCTACGAGCTAAATTGACTGAATTGCCTACAGATGCTTATTTTTACTGGCTGGTAGCTTAGTGATATTAAACAGACGGGATATTGCACGATTAGGATCATTAACTACCCAAGTGGTCTCTATTTCCTTCAGTGAATGTCAAACTTTGATATGCAAACTAGCTTGTTAGGAGTTTTGAGACTGTTTGTTGATTTTTGAAAAGTGATTTTTACTTTACAGGGGTTTGTGAAAATATTTAATCAGCTATGTTTTGTAGCCTGATAGGGCACTATTTGTTTTTTGTCAATTACGATTTAGTGTGCAGTATGTCCTGATTATTTAATGTGAGAGACCTGGATGGGTAACGTCCTATTGAGTAAATACTAAGGGATCCCTTGGTTGTTATTCTTTTAGTCTTTTTGACAGTAAAGACATTGTTTCATGTTGTTTTTTCTCTTTGCCCCGCACCTTATAATAAAAGCTAAGAGTTCTGCTAGGGTTCATTACCCTAGCAGAATGCAAAGTGGTTATTTTATTCTTGTTCCCCAGCTAAGTCGATCTTATATTTTACTTGCCTGCTCCCTTCAGTTCAAACATGCATTTAAACTTATCACCTCTATTCATTTTAAAAATGGCAGTTACAGTGTTGCTTTTTCTTCAAGGCATTTGTCATTGTTTCAGCATTTTCACAGCACCTTTTCTAGGTAATCTGGATGCTGTGTGCAACTATATTGTGAGAATATATCTCCATTTTTCCCTTGCTGTGTTTTTTTTTTTTTTACGAATTCCATTTTAGTAACCTTCTGTGGAAAATTCCATCCATACTTTCCTCTTTTTTTCCTATTTCCTGTCAGATATTTTTACATCAGTGATACGGTTATGATAACAATTAAAACAACCAAAATAAGGATTCATTTTGTTTCATTTCGCTCTGCTGTTCTGTGTGGTATCCTGATGAATTCCTGATGAATTCTTGAAGAAAGACAATGATTGATGACCTACTCACAGCCGTGTTATAGTCATCCAACCAGACACAATTAACATGTATCACTGAAATCCCTCATAATGGTATTCCTCTAACAAATATTTTGAGCAGGGTTTTACAAGACAAATTTGATAGTACATATGACAGCTTGATTTTGATTAAATTAAACAAGTATGCATCTCATCTGGGGCTGCCTAGATTTCTTGGGACCAGATATCTACACCTTTAAATGCAACATAGGTACAGGTACTTACAGGTGTACTTCCTATCTCCTAGGAGATCCAGAGCCGCATGTCATGTGGCTACATGACGGCCAGGAGATCCAGGAGTCTGAAGACTTCCACTTTGAGAAGAAAGGGAACTTGTACAGCCTGCTCATTCAAGAAGTCTTCCCAGAGGACACGGGCAGGTACACCTGCGAAGCTTGGAATGAAGCAGGGGAGGCAGACTCAGAAGCCACGCTGACTGTACAAGGTACAAGTGCACCATTCTGGATGCACACCTGGGCACGTCTTTGAGAATGTGCATAATCCACCCATCCCCCAGGACCTACTCATGTCCTTTATTCATTTTTTCACTACTCAAGCCTCAGCATTTGTCTTTTTTTATTTGAAGTAGGTGATGAAAGTCATGTGTTTATTAAACCAACTGTGCCGTCCACTTAGGTAGCTAGATAGGTTTAGTTAGAAAGGTAGGTTGGTTGGTTGGTAGGTAGGTAGGTAGATATGTATTGAATACTAATGTGCTAAAATCTAGTACCATGCACTGGTAGTAAGTTGGAATATCATCCTTGACTGAAAGGTCATAGATAATCATGAACGTTCACAATGCACTGGTCCTTTATATGACTGTAGCAAATGGGGCCAATGATTTAATTTATCAGAACTAATTGATTTATAGCCAAAAACAGCTATTTAGCTCAAAACAAAACAAATGTTTGGATATTGATACGTTGAATGCATTGCATGACCGCTAAGCTCTACTCGCCTACTTATTGCAGAGCCCCAAGACGGCACACAGCCCTGGTTCATCACGAAACCCAAGTCCGTGACGGCGAACCTGGGTCAGCATGCCCTGCTGTCCTGCGCGATCGCCGGGGACCCCTTCCCACGATTCCAGTGGAGGAAGGGCGGTCAGCCGTTGTCCTCGGGGGTGGACTACGAGGTCTTGGAGAAGGAGGACGTGGTCTCTCTGCTCATCAGGAGGGTGAAGGCTCAGAACGCTGGGGACTACGAGATCAACCTCAAGTACGATTCTTTTCACACACTTTTCTCTTGCTCTTTATGATTTCAAAACTGGAAACTTCCAAGCTCTCGTCTGTCTCCTGCGGCAGCATTTTCGTGTGCGCCAAGCTTTCCTCTATATGGATGGAATTAGAGGGAAACATATTTACTTTCTGCCCATAAGTCGTTCAGTTATAATACTGTTGTATACTGGATGTGTGAGTATGCTCAGGTAACAGTTGGAGAGCTGTCACAGCCATCCTGATTGGTTGAATTTCATACATAAACTATCGAGGAGGGAAACTTCAAATTGTTTCCAAAATCACTGACGTTGTGGCATTTTCGAATTTGCGTCTACAGCCATTTGGCTTAAAAAGACACTTTTGAATGTTGAAGGAAATATTTACGTTTTCAGCATTATTCTTCTCTATTTTGCTCTCCCCACCCAATATTAACAGAAACAAAGTGGGAGAGTGCAGCTGTGCGGCCGCCCTGCAGGTCAGACCTGGGATGGCAGTGTCCTCTGCGGAGCCCCACTATGGGTAATTTCAATGTCTCTCCAGCTTCCCAAGCACCCTCCCTCTCTCCGCTGCTATTTTCTGCAACACCCCCTTGGCCCTCCAGGCTCAGCCTTGGCTCTAAATCAGCCTGATCCCCGAGTGTGACCAAACAAAATGTTTACCTCCTTACAGCTGTGCGAAAGTCAAGAACCTCCAATCCCTGACGATCTGGGCTCGTTCCCTTATAAGGCTACTTAGGTCATCACTGATGCAGGCTGGTGTGGAGCCGTATTCCTCTAATTGATTGTTTAAGTCTGCAAGCAGAGTTTCGAGGGAGATTTTTTGGTCCACTCTGTTTCTGTTTTTTTTTCTCCCCCTGCAGCGAAGCTCGACAGACTGTAGGGGTTGCCGAGGGGACAGCAAGCAGCAGGGGCACTGGGAACGACGAAGGGGAGCCGGAGGAAGCGGCTAGCGTCAGGGGGCCCCTGAGGAGGCACGGCGAGACCAAGGAGCAGCAGGAGGATCAGCTCCGTCATCAGGAGGCCGAGCAGCAGGACTTTCGGGCCGTGCTGGGCAGGCGAAACGGTGCCAAGGGTCGGCTCCAGGAGGATCCCACCGGGCCGATGGACTTCAGAGCCAACCTCCGGACTGCGAAGTCCAAGGAAGATGAGCGCAAGGTCAGCGCGCCGCAGCAGGTGGATTTCCGAGCCGTCTTGGCGAAAAAAGGAGGCTGTTCCGGTAGGCCGGGCGCTTCCACCCTCAATAGGTCGGAGCCCCCCCAGAACGCCAGCACCGATTTCAGGTCGGTCCTGGGCAACAAGAAGAAGCAGACGGGCATAGAGAACAATGTGGGGGTGGCAGCCCTGAAACCCGCTCTGCGCAAGACGGAGAGGCAGATTGACGACAACTGTGTGGATGGTAGGATTATCGACAAGGAAGACAACGTGACTGGGAAGGCTCCGGTATTCACGCAGAAGCTGATGGACGTCACGGTGGTGGAAGGAGAATGTCTGCGGTTACTGTGTCAGGTCACTGCCGACCCCCTGCCCGCAATCACCTGGACGTTAGATAAGAAGGTTGTCAAGCCATCAAAATTCATCCTGCTGTCACATGATGGTAGGGCGTCGTTTATATTCCTAAACTCTTCCTGCACTGTAGCTTATTCCCCAAATATTTCTCCATATGTTGGGTAATTGAATGCAGGTAGATGAGTTGAGCAGGTCATGGCATTTTTGAGGTAGTACTTCAACGAAGTAAGATAGAAGTTTCTAGAATTACTGAGCTACTCCCAACGGTAACAGGCATTGAAATAAGCCATGCTGGTATTTGTCGTATTTTTATTGTGTCTTGTAAAGGCAGTGTGAGTTTAAGAGTCTGCATACCTACCATTTGATTCCTTCTTCCGAGTGCTGAACCTGGTCAGGGATACATTGAGATTTATATCCGAGAAAGATTTATGAGGATCTGACCTAACATTGTATTTATTGTCATATTGACTTAATTGTTTACTTTTGTAATTATATGACCATAGCAGAAATCTGTGTAGAGGTGAAAGTTCTGGAATATTATGGAAAATGAAATAGTGAATAAGTTATATAGAAGAAGCCTTCTAAGGTTTCTTGGACAGTCTGTGGAACCTTGGTCCACTAATTTTGTTACGTGACAGCAGACGTTACGAGTTTCTCCAGGATATTTAGACATGCCATTGGAAGCCTGCGGCCAGGTGGGACTGACTTAGGGTTCACAAACAAAATCCCTCCCCCCCTCCCCGTTTTCTGTGCCTTCGTTCCCAACAGGAGGCCAGTGCTCGCTCACCATAGACAAGGCATTGCTCGAGGACGAGGGTCAGTACAAATGCCGGGCTGAGAACCCTGCAGGCACAGCGGAGTGCTGCTGCAAGGTCCTGGTGGACGGTAAGTTCTCTACAAGCCTGCAGTTCCCAATTCCCCAGAGGCTCTCTCTGAACTTCCTGTCATTAGGCTGTGCAGTTTACAGCCCTCTAGCCAAATCACCCTCCATAGATCCTCCTGTAGTTCTGGGACTCGACGTAAGTGGCACTAGCACACCAATGCAATCTTTTTTATCTGTCGTGCTAAGTTCTCAGCTTGTAATTTTAAGCCAGCTGCATTAGATATTTTATGACCTGTCCCTGAAGTCCCTGTTGTCCAGTTACAACCATGCTGTTCAAAAAGAATGGTAAAATAAATGAGATTAGAGTAATTTCAGGATGTAATGTGTATCTGATGTTCAGTTAAATTTGAACCATAGGAAATGTAACATCCGAATGTAACATAATTTTCGGCATTTGTAAGACTGACCTTCCAAAACTAGAGTGTTATCACATGGGCCTTTGTTACAGTCTAATACACTCTGAAGAAGAACAAGGAAAAAATATATAGTTAGTGAGGTCGGCACACAGGCGAATTTTCAGTCATGATAGAAGAGGTCACTGCCGCAAAGGGGAGGACACAAAGATAAGCGGCTAAGCAACAGAAATATTACAATAAATTGAAGAAGAATCAGACATCATTGATAAAATTATGATTAGAAATTTGGAGAATTGCTCAATGGCCTGCAGACTGGAAGAAGCCAGTTTTTATTCCAATACCAAAGAATGAAGAATGGAGCGTGCTAACTATTGTGCAGCTTCTCTCATATCACGTGCATGTGAGATTATGCTAAAGATCATCCAGTGCAGATTACAGTGCTATACTAAAGGAGAAATTCCTGATGTACAAACTGGATTTAGAAAGGCCAAGGAGCAAGAAACACCAATGCTGAAGCGATATGGATAATTTATTAAACTAAGTAATACCAGAGGAAGGGCAACATGCTATATAGGTTATGAAGAAGTTATGAAGAATCTGTACGCTGGTCCAGAAGCTATATTCTTTATGGAGTATAGAAAAAGTGGGTGATTCTAGACTGGTAAGGGTGATAGATAAGGATGAATATTGTCACCATACCAACTCAGCTTTTACCTAGAACTTAAAATAAAAGAAGCTGCAACGGAAGACAGTAATACAGTTGATGTAGTAGTAGATAATAATGTAGTAGATTCTTACTTAATGCATTAATTAGCCTATGTTCCTGTCATCATTTATCAGTCATGATGTTTCATATGTTTCATCCAGGAACTATTATTTGTTTATAATTTCACTGAGTAACTAAGTTATTTGTGGAGCCACAAGTAAAGTGTTACCAAAGACTCAAGATTGGAGGAAAAACATCAACAATGTTTGACATGCTGACATTACATTAAGAAGATCTATATGGTAAAAAAATGGACTACAGGTAAACATGAAGAAAATAAAGATTATGACCACAGGATCATTTCAAAGCTGTACAATGAAGAAGGACTGGAAATATACTAAACCTTCGAATTTTGGCTCTGGTGAACTTTTAAGAATACCATGAGCCACATGGAAAACAAGCAACTGAATTTTTCATTGCTAGATAATATAAGCCACATGTAAGGACTGTCCAGTAGGAATGTCACCTACCTCTCCTTTTATTGGACAGTTCTTACTTTTCACGTTATCCGGCCAACTAGGAAATTCTGCTTTTTCGGAATAACCCCCTGGATTCTAGATGCTCGTTTATAAGTAAAATGCAAGTTGGGTTGGATGAGCTCAAGTTTTCATGGGATAAAATTGCCAACGTGAAGAAGTGAAATTAAATGAATAAATGTTTCCTGTTTTTTTTTTTACTCTTTGCTTTAATTTGTATGATTCTGTTGATATGCAGACAGGTTTAGGGTCAAGGTCAGATACCCTTTTTCTCTGTTTCCCCACAAGTGAAAATGTTTTAACGTTAAATGTGAAAAGCTGTACACCAGAGCCAGTGACTGATAGCTAAGCTAAGGCTTTCACCTCGTTGCTTGTCTCCAGATCCGTCGAACACGGGCCCCACGCAAGCGGGCGAGAGGACCAAAAAGATCTCTCCTACCACGGAAAGTGAGTTCCCAAAACATGCGGCCTCCCCGTTTCCCAAAAGGACGCAGGCGGTGTCTCCATGCCGTTCCCCCTGCTGGTGGTCGCTCTTCTGAAGTCCCGTTATAGCATGTGAACCGAGGGAAAAACGCTATTCTGACCCTGTATTTGCTTGTTAAATCTGGCCAACCCTGTGCCCTGGCACTATCAGATCACTCCAGTGGAAACATCTGGGCCCCATTAATCATTTTCCGTACTATTCCAAAGTGCTTATGGGTATTTTGAAGTTGATTTTCTCCTGGTCCCGGTGTTATGAGGTCAAAGATCTTCCACGGGTTTTATCTTGATAACTCTCTGTGCTTTTGGGTGGTAACTTATGGTGGTAACTTATCTGAGTTTGGAAAGAACCCTAGAGGGCTTTTATGAAGGGGATGCACTGGTTTTTATTACGCATTATATATCCCATGATACCGAGGACACATTGAGGGAACTTCAGAGTTTATGTCTCCGTTCCAGTGGATTCAAGGGTCACGGGATGCGGTTGCACTTCGTCATCTAATTTGCTTGACAGACTTAATTGAGTGGTGTTTGTCTTTAATCAGAGGACACTTGTACGACCAGAGCTGGCATAGGAGCTTAAACAAGCACTGGAGAGAGAGCCTTTTGTTTTTGCCCTGAATCACTCGCATCCTCTGCCCAGATTTCCATGTAAGGCTTGAATGTCCCTGTTGCCCTCCCCCTCATTAAAAGTGGCCCTATTCCCTCCCTGTCCCATAACACTAAATGATATGTCATATTTTTCATTCCCCAAAGCATCCATTTAAAAGCCAACCTGGAGGATAAGCTGCACAATAATAATGTCTTTGAAAACAAGAAATTCAACAAATTGGTCATTTTGTAGTCATGTTCATTGACTTAGCGTGCATGTCAGCAGTGCAGTTAGCAGGTAGCTGACTGGTTAAGGATTTTAAAAGCCAAACCCATTGTGGTTCACATCCCAGAATGGCTCATTATGTTGTACCTTTGAGAACTTCCCTTGCATGAGCAAAAACAGCTGGCTGGACCCTTGTTTAAAAAAAAATCTAATAGCTATTAGCTATGTAAATCTCTTTGTGTAAAATGTTATATGCTAAATAAATAAGTATTCTATAAATAATAACAAACATCAAGCCAGATGTTGACACACAGCCCCCGTGTTTGTTTGCAGTGCCGTTATCGCCACCCTAGGTCCCGACGGCATCCTGCAGTGTTTATAAATCTGCCTGTCGTGAGGTTTAGACAGACGGGGAGTCACTGGACACTGCGCAGAGGCGGGGCTTCCTCTGGACCCTGTCACTGCTGCCTACCCCCCTGAAAACGGTAACTGCTGTGTTTTACATTCGCAGCCATGCAGAGCCTCAGCCAGCTGTTGAAAATGGCCCAGGACGTAGCGACCCCACAGCCGACAGCAGGCCTCCAAGGTTATCTGTCTGTGGCTTTAATGCGTGTCCATATATCTTAGCTTTATTACATAGTTGTAGTAGTGCGCAAAGTCCCCAACTGAGGTTTCTACCCTCAGACCAAGCTAACAGTAGCTTAAGTTGGGCCTTGGTAGCTACTGCCACTTAGCAGAGGACTGCTGTAGGTCGAGACAGACATGTGCAGAGTGGGCCTGCGGATGGTCTAACTCACTTTACTTAAACTTTGATCTGGCGCATCTGTAATTGCTGACCTCTGTCCTCAGAAGTCTCCCAGTTAGACGCTAGGGGTTAAAATTCCTCTGGAATTCAGAAAAGACAAATGAACTTTCGGACTTAGTCTGGTTGTGCTTACGTATGTATATATTATCTTAAATTATCCTCTTGTGAGATTTGCACTTGCATTACGAGGTTCAGTGCATTCTTTAGGTGTGTTCATTTTTTTCCAGTCGCATAGTGAAGAGGCTGACGGAGCCCTTGTGTGGATGGGTTCAACTTGTGACAGGAGTCAAATGGTGTGCTCGCCCGCACAGTTTATAGCTTTAAAAGTGCAAGACCAACAATATAGTATTCCCCCTTGTGCTCAAAATTGAACAGTCCATCAGTTTTCCTGACAGGACTTTGGTTGTGCAGGTAGTCTGAGAGCTGAAGCAATAATGTAAAGTGCTAAGGATGATTCTTCTCTTTCTTATCTGGAAATTATAATTGTTAAGGGATCAATACGCCTTTATGAGATCTTTAGTTACAAAAAGCCTTGTAGGAATTTATTTTCTAGCCTTAGTCACTAGAGATCCTCATATGAATCCTGAAAGTCTTACAGTATCTATGTTTAAATGTCTATGCTCCTAATGGAAATGTGCTTCCATATGTCCATCAGCCATGTGGATTATCCTGGTTGTGGGGTGGGAGTGTCAGGTGTCTACTTAACGGCGATAAATGGTCACAGATAGTCATACTTCTGCGATTGCTCTGTCAGAGTCCACAGCAGTTATGAAATCATTCTGAAAAGTCATTTTTCTGTTTCAGAACTTAGAATTATTTCCAAAGTGATCACTTGCCTTTATATGAAGTTGCCTTGATATGAAGTTTCTTTTATTACTTCAGGAGGCTTAATCATTGAAAAATAACTGTGTTTTTGGAATTTGACTAAGGCTCTTGACTGATTTTTTTTTGTAATATATGAAAAGCACGTTTCTTAAGCACCAGACTGTGTGGAATCCAGTCCACTAAGCAGTAATCAAACACTCTTTTATGATGGTTTTAAAACTGTCATGTGACTCTAGGTGACCTTACGTGTTTACCTAAAACAGGCAGGGCGGCTGGACACTATATCTGACCCTGTGGAAATGCCAGATGACTGCTATACCGTGATATACGAGGCAGGGAGCATACTGCAGTGTTTAAGGATATAGCCTGTGAACACAAAAGTTCCCAGTTTCAGTCCCAAGGGGGGGTCTCTGTATAGTAAGGTAGTTAACCTGAATTGCTCCAGTAAGATATCCAGCTGTATAACAAGGGGGGAAGGTTCAGCCAAGTTGAAATGCCACTTCCACCAACCCTGTCCCCCCTAGAAAAGGCTTAACATCTGACATGAAGTCATGGTTGTTATTTAATAATTACTAATGCCTTTTAATACCGGCATTTGTTCTGTATCTGTTTCCTGTCTGTGTTGTTCCCTACCGTGAGTTATCTATTGTCACGGTGTCTCTAACAGCAGCAAACCGTGCTGGCCGTGTGGTAATGACCATTATGATTGATTGATAAATAGATAGATCAGATAGACAGACAGACAGATAGATAGATAGATAGATAGATAGATAGATAGATAGATAGATAGATAGATAGATAGATAGATAGATATACAGACAGACAGACAGAGAGATCGATAGATAGATAGATAGATAGATAGATAGATAGATAGATAGATAGATAGACAGACAGACAGATAGATAGATAGATAGATAGATAGATAGATAGATAGATAGATAGATAGATAGATAGATAGAACTTTCAGGTAATAGGTTGGTCAGCTGTTTAAGGGGGAATCAATCGATTTTACTAGGGTCAAACCTATTTGAAGAGTAAGAATCACATAGCTGTAGATAACCACAATAACTGTGTATGGGACGATGGGACCGGGATGATTGCACTGGGACCATGGGAATATCCAAGTGCCACATAACCACCCACCACCCCCCCCCGTCTGCAACAGGTGGTAACCTTAGGTGAGAAATGAGGGCAGATCCTGTGCCACAGAGTGAAATGGCCTGACACCCTGGATCACTCTCTAACATGGGGGGCAGACAAACGAGGTGATGACATAGCCCCCCCCCCCAAAAAGCTGGGACCTCAGCCCAGATGAGAATGAGAGAAGGAAGGCACAGCGGGGGGTGCCGGGAATGAGGCACGGCACCCGACAAGCCGCTTTTCTGGGTTAGATCCAACAGAAATGGCAGCTCCGTCAAAAGAAGAGAAAAACAGGCGCTGCGCAATTCTGCGACAAAGCATGTCACTCCGGGAAAGATGCGAAATGCAAGAATCTTCCATGAAAGAAAGGCTTGCTGAAGATTGGAAAAGGCGGCACTGTGCTTTCTGACGGAGAGGCCCTCAGGAGCCTTTGTAAAAACTGCAGGTGGATCTTCTGGGGGGGGGGGGGGGGGGAGGGTTTTAAAT
>JABFEB020000001.1:46041564-46060394 GCA_019775895.2 Stomatorhinus ivindoensis | reverse complement strand
TCCAAGGCAGCAATGTCCTTCTTAAGGTATGGCGACCAAACCTGCACACAATATTCTAGGTGGGGTCTTACCAAGGAATTATATACGTATATAATGTTCTTTTTGACATGTATATATATTTAACATGTATATATGTTACTGGTTTGGGACATTTGAAAGGTATTTGTTAAACTACTATTAAACTTTGGGATGTCTATTCTCAAAGGAGCCTTTGTGTCTAATGAAACAAAAACGTTTTATATTTTTATTAGATAAAGCAGAAGATGAAGCTGATCTATCTGACGATGGTATGTTTCGCATTTTAAAAACAAGTCTATGACAATGAAATGCAGTGCATGAAGTGTTTCATGTTGACAGTAGGGCCTTCAAACAGTAGATCACAGAATATTCATATGTATGAGCACAGGGTTCAGGAGCTTAGTTACATCATAATATTTCGCCCATGTGAACTGTAACACCGCTTGCACTCATTTACTTTTTAGATCTTAGAAACCCTTTAGTCACAGGTCCACAATCCAGTCTATCACTTATGCTCACTGGTACACCTCATTTTTTCATTAACGCACGTTTTACTCCATGACTCCAGATGCAGAGAAACAACCAGAATACAGAGATGTGGTCATCAAAGCCGATCAGAAAGTGAAAGACTTTTACGACGTGGAAGAAAGACTTGGAACGTGAGTAAATGGTTCTCGTGTGACCTTCGTATTATAAAAACTGTAAATCAGAAACAGAGCCCTTTTTCAGGCTGCTTTCACATCGTCCCCATTATTCTTTTCGTTTTCCTTTCCTTTGCTGATTAGGGGAAAGTTTGGACAAGTGTTTAAACTCGTGGAGAAAGCAACAAAGAAAGTACGGGCAGGAAAATTCATAAAAGCGTATTCGGCGAAAGAGAAGGAGAACGTGAGACAGGAAATCGACATCATGAACGGCCTGCATCACCCGAAACTCGTCCAGTGTGTGGATGCATTCGAGACCAAATCGGACATAGTCATGGTGTTGGAATTGTGAGTGTCGTCGACATGCTATACACACATCCTTCAGCCCATTGGGCGACATAGGCAGCCGCCTAGGGCACCATCTTAAGAGGGGGAGGCATCTTAGAAGACCAGATGGCCAGTCCAGCCCTGAAAACAGATGTGGCCCATTACTGCACCCATTTCATGGTGCACCTTGCACTCCAGGCACATGCCGAGGGGCAGGGCTGCCTCTCCACCTGCCCCTTTTTACCCAAATTATTTACCTACTGGTACTGGATCCCCCTTTAATACATGTGTCAGACCTTGGGCATCTGCCCCTTCTCTGCACTCTAAACCTTCTGCACCATATATAGGAAACAGCAGGCAGATATAAATACCCCGAAGTCCATAAATTCCTTTAGTCACTTCCTCTCCGGCATCCCGTGGGGAGAAGGACCAGGTCTAGATCTTTCCTACTGGCATTTGTTGGCAGCGCTGCTGTAATAATATTGTCAGTGAATCCTCAGTGGAATGTCTTATTTACAGCATCTTCTCCATGTCTGAGAATTTCATGTCTGTGACATTTTTTCAGTCCCATTTGTCACATTAACTCCATAAATCCTGGAGACTGTCAAGGCATTAGGAAAATAAGAATGGGTTATTTTACGAGTGCTATTTAAGCCAAATGTATATAAAATAAAACCCTCTCCCAGGACAATCAAATCCCGTTCTTTATGTTGGCTAACATGAACCTCAGCACTGGACTGATCTATAGTTTAAACATAAAGAACAGGCAGCCAATGTCTATTTCTTATGATGCCAGTAATAAAAAAAAAATATTAAGAGTAAATGATGTAAATGTTTTTCATTTTCTAATATACCTGGTGACTTGCAGTAAAAAGTATGGATACGTCTTTTAATATTAAAATAGCTATTTAATTTCACATCTGGTATTTCAAGTGCAATAGAGTAGACAGAGTATGAAAGTAGAGTGGTGCCTCAGAACTCGAATTTAATCCGTTCAGAACTCCGGATCGAATCCTAAAGAGTTCCAGTTGTGATGGAATTTTCCCCCATACGAAATAATGGAAAACCAATTCATTGGTTCCTGCCTGCAAAAAAAATATGCTTTTAGCATTTAAACACAAAATGAACAGGATAAAACAAGAAGAGCATTTTTTTTCTTAATGGCTTCCAAAATGATAAAGATCTTATCCCAACATTAACCCATCCTACCCCAATCGTCCGCTCCTTCCGTTCGACTTGCTTACAGCACTGGCTTAAAGCAACACATTCTGATCCTGACGCAATACATTATGGTTAGATGCATTGCGACCTCTCACCTGGCTGCACAGACTAGAACCGCCCCCGTAACGACACACCTTTGCCCTTATTGGCTGAAGAGTTTAGTTACACGCATGTTTGTATCCCAGGCCGTTCCGATGTGTAATCTGCTATTTTTCCCGAATATCACGTAAAGCAGTGAGAACTGGTTTTCAGTTAATTTACTTGGTAAAATAAAGTTTAAATAAATGACATAAATGCTCTAATAGTATTGACTCATTTCCTGGCGCGTACAATTTATATTAGGTCAGTGTTCACGGTTCAACTTCTAATATTCAGATCGAGTTCTAGGTCAAATTGGTTTGTTCGACTTTCAAGAAATTTGAGTTCTAGTGAGTTTGAGATGTCCTTCCAGTAGAAGCTGGTATTTGTGAAACCTTACTGTTATGAGATAATGAGCAAGCATGAATGACCACATATGCATACCCTCTAGGATCTCTGGTGGGGAGCTGTTTGACCGGATCATTGATGAAGACTTTGAGCTTACGGAGAGGGAGGTCATTAAGTACATGCTGCAGATCATCGATGGGGTTCAGTTCATCCACAATCAGGGTATCGTTCACCTGGACCTGAAGCCTGAGAACATCATGTGTGTTAATAGGACAGGGAGCAGAATCAAGCTCATCGACTTTGGCCTCGCTCGTCGGCTAGGTGAATCGCCCTGTTTCTTAAACTATGGTTGTTTAAAGAATCTATTTAACTTCAGTGGTTTAGCCTCCTACATGCAGTCTAATGTTTGTCGTTTTTTCAGATAATGTCAGTCTTTATCGGTCATAGTACCTCTACATTGTTGTGTTGGTTAAACTGCAAACGCAGACCCTTGAATTTGTCCCTGATATGTTTCCACAGAAAATGCCGGTTCCCTCAAAGTTCTGTTTGGGACACCTGAGTTTGTAGCCCCAGAAGTGATAAATTATGAACCAATCAGCTACCCAACAGACATGTGGAGCATCGGAGTGATTTGCTACATTCTGTAAGTAAGGTAAACCGTTTTCCTCTGCTGCCATTGGTCTAAAATCCCTTTGAGGCCTTACCTTATTTATGTGTGTCATGGCTGCAACAAGCACGTCTTTAACCAGTGTTTTTTTCTGGATAGCAAATGTCTGAACTTTTGTGTGAAACACACAAGTTTCTGCAGTCAACAGAGAAGTGTCAATATCATGCATTTTTATCACGCCTTATTCATCACAAGTTCACGATCCAAAAAACCCCACAGATTTCTACACTTTTAAAGGAATGAAATGTTTGTATAAGTACACATGGATTAAAGAGATCAAACAAACTGTATAATGAAAAAAAACCCTTTAACATAAAACACTTCAGTTGATTTGAACCAATTTTGCAAGATCATTTCGACTTCAAGGCAAAGCCATCATTAAATCAACAAATTCCTGAGAATCTGTGAGAAGGTTCTGTACGATGACTGGTTGTTTTTAGTTATTCATTGCAACAGCAGGCCACCAAGGTAAGCATTTACAGGTTACTGTAAAGATTCTGCTTGCTAGTTTATGTTTTTGACGTGTGGTCAACATCCACAAACCACAGAGGAACTGATTTATTTCCAATATGTTTCCCTTTCCCCGGATTGTTTGCTTAGTCTGAACAATTAGAACAGAACCGTGAGTCTGCTGATGTTGAAGTGCCTGCATCGAAATCTGACCTTCGGAGCAAATGATCACCCAAACAAATCTAACATAGTTTATGTTTATAACAGATCATGTCACAGAAGAGCTTTTCTCAGTTTTTCTACTGTTCGTTATATTTAAACTTTTGAAAAGAATTTAAATTAAATTTTGCCAGATCGATAGCAGTATAGATTGGTGCCGCTGTCTTGCATGATGATTATAGATAGCTATCTCTGGCTGACTGAATATATTATATATTATTAAGCGACCATAGCAGAATTTTTTGTTATACTCATTTCTCAATTTCTAGGTGTGCATCTGTGAATAATATATGTTTATTACAAACTGCAGTCTGGTTCTTCTCCGTTTCTCATTAATGAAGGTCTTTTTCCTTGCTTTATGGGACTTTAATCCTGCTTCTAGGAGCCTGATATGAACTGTCCTAGCAGTGCACTTCACACCTGCACTTAATGTTTCCCATTTGAAGGTCACTTGATGTCATCCTACGATTCATGAGAAACTGTTGGATAAGTTGACAGTCGTCTCTGACATTAGAAGGCCGCTTCTGCCATCTACCTGATTGGTTTCTGGTCGTTCCCAGTGTCTCCTGCTTCAACTAATTCTTGTGTCCTGCTGTCTTAGGAATATTGAACCTGGAAGTGACCTGCTTCTCAGCATCGGATTTTAAAATACTGATTTGTTTAAACATATAGAGTGGTTTCTTATTTTTTTCTAGAGCAGTGTGAGTGTGTGTGTGTGTATAAGGCAAATGGCACAAACACCTCTCAAAAATTGAGTCAGTTCTGTTCATACATATTTCTTTCATTTGCATTGCATCATTATGATCAGTGAGCACCTGCCAAACCACAGTAACTGGCTTTGATTGCTAAATGCGGATTACAGCACTGCGTTCAGGCTATGGCACTGCATACGTTTCAATCTCTCTCTCTCTCTGACACCCCCCAGGGTCAGTGGACTGTCCCCATTCATGGGGGACAATGATAATGAGACCTTGTCCAACGTCACCTCAGCCACCTGGGATTTTGAAGATGAGGCCTTTGATGAGATCTCAGAGGAGGCCAAAGACTTCATCAGCAGCCTTTTGAAGAAAAATCTGAAGTTAGTTATGGTGGCATCTGACATTTTATATATATTCAAGCTATTCATCTCTGGGTTTTCTGGCTAGATAATTGTTATTGAGCAACAGAAATACTTTAATGTTTTATTTAGTGGAATCTATTACTGCAAGCTACAAGGCAAAGAGATATTTCTTGGTCTCTGGTTTCCTTTTCATGATTATACTTATACAAGCTTATTGTTCTGTGGCTGCTTCTCCGGAATCTCAGGGCCCGCCTGACATGTGCTCAGTGCCTCGAACATCCCTGGCTGAAGCAGGACACTAAGAACATGGAGGCCAAGAAACTGTCGAAGGAGAGGATGAAGAAATACATCTTGAGAAGGAAGTGGCAGGTGAGCTTAACTTCTCTGCATGCAGCTGTGAGGACAATGAAGCACGTGGAAATATGGAACATGGGGCACGAGATGACAGGAGGATTTAATGAGTTTGGCCAAGTGAATCCAACATACTGCACTTTGCTGCTTGTGTCGTCTCGGTCCTCAGTAATGAAGCCTCCAGTATAAATTCCACAAGTGAAGAACTCAAATTAATGAAACATGAAACAAAAAAATAGTCAAAATTGAGTTATGGCCACAGTAATTTTGCAAACCCACCCATTCTTCAGACAAAGTTGTGAACCAATTAGAACATTCGCCATAAAGAAAAAGGAGTCCTGATCTCATTGTGTACTTTTTGAATTATATGCCGCCTTGCAGTGCTTTTGGTGTCTACCTCTCTTGTTTTTCTCTATAAATCTCCATGTTCTTCTCTTGCTAACTGCTAAGAGCTTCCACATGGTGTCCTATCATCTTCTATTCATCAAAAACTCAGTGTGAGCCTGTTAGAATACCATGCAATATTTCAAATGAGACCAAATGAAACATATCACATTCAAAACATTCTCTGTAAGCTACCCTTTGACTCACTGCATCTATCTCCTTGACTGTCTGGGTTTGTACTGAAGTATGAGTATGGAAACCTGCTTTTTTTCCCCATCAGAAAACGGGACATGCTGTCCGAGCCATTGGCAGACTCGCGTCCATGGCAATGCTTGCAGGCATTAGTGCAAAGAAGAGCAACGCTTCAATTGAAGGTCCTTCCTTTGCGAGCTCATGGAATCTTTAATGATAATGTTTCCTAGGTCCATTGGAGGCACTGGACCCAGATGCATGTTACCTTGGATACGCCTTGTCCTTCCTGCAACACCATCAATCTCATTGGCTGATAAAAGATTAAAAACTAAATATACTTCTATATCAGCTAAAATGCATGGGGTCAAATTATATTGAAGGTGCATCCTATCCAGGCAGTGCCCCTCCCTTCACTGCAATCCTGTACTGCAGTTTCCCAATCTAGTCCTCAGGAATCCACAGACAGTTGATGTTTTTGCTCCCTTCCAGCCTCCAGTAGCAAAAAAGTAGACTGTCTGGCAGGGAATTCAGTGGGAACAAAAACATGGATAAACTCTGGGTTCCTGAGAACCGGATTGGGAAACACCGCCATACTGGGCAGAAGATGGATGGTTGGGTGAGTTGTATCTGACTGTCATACTACTACTGCAGAACATTTGCTGCAGACACTTGAGGAGGAGAACAGGCCACACGTGAAGCCTTCCTTCAGCATCGAGATCAAGGATGTGGAGGTGGTGGAGGGGAGCGCAGCCCGCTTTGAATGCAAGATCGAGGGTAAGGACCCTGCGATACTGACCCCGGCAGGTCCTTTTGTGGACCATATCATTGATGCTTCCTCGTTCATAGTTTGCTCCCAAACAAGAGATGTAGCCAAGCCTGTATGGCCCAATTAGATATCACAGCACACACCTTTAGCTATGGCTGCAACCAACCTAAACGCATTAAGTTACACTTCTTGTGGCTATTCTTTTGCACTGTCTAATAGTAGCTTTTAAGGTGATGGAGCAGTTTATCCATAATTCCAGGGTTGCAGTAGATGTTGACTTGGTCTGTGTGCACTTTTGTCTCCGGTGATTGAAGGCTGTTGTTGTTGCTGAGACTTTGTTGTTATTAAAGTTTATTTAAAAACTGCCCGAAGAACCCAGTCATACAGATTTTCTTGATCCATTGGATATTTAAACTATAACAAAGAAATACTAAACAAGTACTATTCATTCTATGTATTTATCAGATGCTTTTATTCAGAGCAATGTGCATTTTTTACGGCAACAGCGTCAGACAGACCTTGCAGCAACTAGGGGGTGTGTATCTTGCTCAAGGATCTAATGATGAAATCACTCAGCCCCCATGGGATTCAAACCAGCGACCTTCTGATAACAGACATAGTGTCCTATTATGCTGTGGCACACGCACCGCCCTAGTGCTGAAAGAATGCTATGCCCGTTGCTGTTTCTAGGCTACCCGGACCCAGAGGTAGTGTGGTTCAAAGATGACCAACCGATCAAGGAGACGCGTCACTTCCAGATCGACTACGACGAGGATGGAAACTGCAGCCTGGTCATCTCGGACGTCTCTGGCGAGGATGATGCCAGGTACACCTGCAAGGCTATGAACAGTGTCGGGGAGACCACATGCACGGCCGAACTTCTCGTGGAAGTCATGGCCACAGAAGAAGAGGAGGAGGAGGAGGAGGAGGAGGAAGAGTGAGCAAGACACGGGGAACTAAATCTTCTACAAAAAAAGGACTCTGTCCAATAGCTGCTCTTCATAAGCACAGAGTCTGTTTGACAGGCTGAAGGACAGAGACAAAAAAAAAACATTTAATGTTTGCACATGTCTTTCCGTGCCTAACCATGGTTACTGTTACCAACGGGTGTTGATCTTTACAACATTACAATACATCACTTACATTCCAATTGAAGTCTCGCTTAAAAACAGAAATGCAATATTCAGGGTCTTAAAGTCTTCCTTATCATCAAAATGGTTCATCAAATGAAGCCAAACGAGAAACACAAGTTTGTGATTGTATGTGTTACTATCCACTTTAATAAGAATGTTTTAAATTACCAAAATTTAGTGCCTTCAAACTTTATCATTTTAAATTTATGTAAGCACGGAATCAGCAATGTTGTAAATTGCGGGGCTGTTTTGAAATTTCCCAGCATGCAACTTTTTGCTATCTCTGGGATGCGCAGTCATAAACCGGTCCAATAACACTATTTGTAGAAAAAAGTAGATCTTTTAATTTTTATTAAAAAAGTATGTTTGACAAACTGCAGTAATGAGAATGCTACATTTGTAGTTGTTCACTCGTCCAGAATAAATTTTTTTATCACAGAATTATATGGTTTATCCTCTTAATTACTGAAAGAAGCAAAAAAATGTTACTGGACATTCAATCTAAGGCAAATATGAAATTTGTATATTTCCTCCCAAGTCATTCAAACTTTTGAGTGTTTGCAATATTTAAAAAGAAAATCTATGCATCATTTATGTTTATATATTGAATCATTAATGTATCTCTAAATATTTCATGGATTAATTACAAGTTAAATATGAATTAACTTAGAGGTGGAGAGTCTTGACATTAAAATTCTGAAAACATTAAACATATATGATTTCCATTACCTGCTTCTGCAATGTGCTCTTGTTTTTGCAAACTAAAGTTTACTAAAAAATACTTACATACAACTTATTAATAGGAAATTCTGAGTCTGCAAATTCTGCAGCCTAACTAGCTACAGTAGGATTATAGAGCTTCAGGTTTTGAATAGTTCAGTGATGCCTTTCTGCCCTTATGACATTCCTGTTAGCTTTAATGAGTTTGTCTATTCACTCATTAACAAGGTAATTTTATGCTCCAAAATGCTATTGACTGTGTTTTTTGTTTAGTGCACCATCCTCTGTAAACGCAACATACTGCAGGGTGTGAAAATCCCAGGTGAGCAGCTGTTTCTGACACGCTGTAATCACACTACACTCAAAGTCACTTAAATCACATGTCTTAGCTGTTATAATGCTTAGTTGGACAACCGCTTGAACACATCAACATGCTTAATCCTGGACGAAGTCCCCGGGAGCACTGGAGCTTATCCAAGACAGCACAAGACCCGAGGCGATATATATCCTGCAAGCAAAGCCAGCCCATTGCAGGACTCACACATGCACAGACAATGGGTAATTTCTTGTCACGATTTTGACTAAATGCACATATTTTAACTGCAGAAGGAAAACAAAATGCTTAGAGCAATCACAGGGAGACCCCCAGCGAAGAGGAGAGACAGTCAAACCCCACTCCTGTTATATTATGCAACATATAGACAAATGCAACATAAAATGTTTTATGGATGAATTTAAAAAGTTTTTTTATTTATTTCAAAATCACAGTTTCCTGGTGTAGATCACAAGCTTTTCTCCGAGGGGGTGCAAGATGTGAGAGCCAAAGCAATAATCTGTTGTGAAGTCTTGTTTTTCGTCAAAAAACGTGCTTTTCGCTCGACTTTTGCAATGCATACTTCTGCCACTAGATGTCAATAAGAGATCTTCATCCGAAAAGTACATTTACCCAAAAACACAGTCCCATGTGATTAATACATTTAAAAATTGGTAAGCCATATCACGGTGGATCTATCTAAAACCTGAATTTTATTTTCTTCCTCATCATGGTGGTTCAGTAAAAATGCTGGAAGATCCGACAATTTTAAAATGTATCTCAAGTAAGCAAAATTCATTGTGTTGACGTATTTCACACACCAGGCATTTCTGTTACAGACATTTAAAAATACAACCAGGTTGTACGTTATGCTTTTTGACGTAATTGGAATTTCTTTGCTGCCCTGGGGAGGGGAAGGCAGTGGTCTGACTGGTAAACTCAGAGAGTAGCGATGGCCTCGGAGCCAGGGCTTTTTGTGCATCTGATCACAATGTGGTCTCTGTAAACCCCGCGTTCCTTCTTCCTCTCACAACACTACTTCCTTTGGCTGTCCTCTCGACAAATTTAGCGACATCTGTGCGTTGGTCTCCTTCTGAGATTCCCGACAGAGATTTGATTGTACTTCTGCATTTGGCATCTGTTTGGCATTTTACTATTTCCTTGTCGTCCACACCGGACAGCTAAGAGTTTCTCAAACCACTTAATGTCCAGCAGCTGTGTCTATATGGACACCCCTCCCCCCATTATATTGACAAGAGTTAAAATAATCTGCAACAGATTGTCTCCAGCACTGGACTGCTCTGCTATAAAATGGGACGTTAAATGCCACGAGGATTCCACCTTCTGTAATTTAAGTACATTAATTATGCATACAGTAATTTTGTACCTTGTACTCACCTACAACCATCTCCACAATGAACATGTAGAATTACAATATAATGTACAAATTACATCCAGCATACATCCGGAGTTCATTTTAGAATAAAACTTTTATTAAGATAATACTGGCTTTGGGATCATCCAGCATACATCATGGATCAGTCTCCGCTCTGACTTTTTCAGTAGAATCTATCCATAAAAATGACAGTATAGTATAGCGGAGAGTATTTGCTGGATGTCAGCTCAGCCTGTAACCCTAAACTGCATGAGGTAAGCCCCAGGAAGCCGTCGCCGACCACGGAGATGACGATGTTTGCTTCCTGAAGAGACGCACATCTGGAAAAGCTCTTGGCCAAAATCTGCTCCACACTGATGTCATTTTGCGCGCAGAAGCTGAGAAAACCCCACCCTGTCAGCAAAGTGCTCAAAACATCCTCATGTTGCCCCAGTCAACATTTTTTTAATAGTAATCAAACAATTTTTCTGCGTTTTTTTCATTTATGGTCAACCAAAAATTGTGATTTCCTTTACTTCATGACAACCTCGATCGCCTGTCCTCAGTTACTCTATGTTTACTACTGAATCAAACTTTCGAAGCAGGCTGTTATTTTATTATGAAATGACGCATCTTTTAAGTGCGTCTTGATTTCCAAACAGGGTGGAAAATGGTGAAAGAATGCAGGGTGTTACTGTTTGAAGAGGGAAGGGGTTGAAACGTTGTAAAACATCACTCACGTAGTTGCCATTTAACTTTTCCTTGAAGAGATGTGTAACTTTAGGAGTGATCAGTGCGACTGGTCATATTGCACATTCACCGTGCGGCAATATTTTCCCATGGAAAAAATGTAATACATCTAAACATTTGATTAAAATTTAATGATCAACGACGAAGCAATAAAAGCAAAGCATGACGCCCAACAAAGGCACAAGGAAAAGTTTTCCCATTCTCTTTTAGGGTTAAAAATGACTCCAATAACCAGCATGCATCAGACAGATGCACGGCCTCCCTTTCTCTCCCCGTCACACTGAGGTCTGCTGGCACGCCCAAGGAGCCAACCTGAAAGGGCTCATTGTGTCGGGGTGTGAGCGCTGGATGTGCTTTCTGCAGATGCTCCGCTGTACCCCTGCTGTCGGGAGGACTGGCCATATGCAGAGAACAGGACCGCCAAGCGTGCAACATGCAAGCCACCGAGATTAGAGCAAACTTGGGCTTGTGCAGAAATCGTGCAAGATACGGATAAGGGGCGAGCTTTTACCCCTTTCACTCACCATAAATTGCACGGTCGTTTCTTTTGCCGAACATGAACGGGAAGGGTGAGAAATCCCCTTAATTGTGCGTATGATGACTGACCAGTGCCTTTGGATCCGTACTGCTAAACTGCCTTGGTCTGTATTGGCTGCAAAGTAATCAGACAGGGATAAAATAAAGAAACTGGAGGCTTGGGGATCCAAACAATACAAGATACATGTAGATCGTTGGCTATTGTCTCCTTTCACACGCTGTGATTTGGTCAAACCTGGAAAATAACTGGAAACACGACGGACTGAAACATGGGCAACGCGGGGAGTATGGATTCGCAGCAAAATGATTTCAGGGCTCATAACATGCCTCTGAAACTGCCGATGCCGGAGCCAGGTGAACTGGAGGAGAGATTTGCCATCGTCTTGGTATGTTTATTCACCAGATAACGCTGTTCTGTTCTGGTTGTTAGGTGACTTGGATGCATATAGTTTATTCAGTCAAGGCAGTTCTATTGTTTTTTGGACTGACAAAACTGCACCTGGGGTTTTTGTCGTATTAATTTGCCAGCGTGGTATATATTTGGCTGAATCTGTTAGATTCTTTGCACTTGTTCTGAGTATGAACTGATCGCTGATTGCATCCAAGTCAGACATTGACACAGTGATCGTCTGAATAAACTGGCATCTAATGCTCAGGAGTAGAAGCGGGGGGGGGTGTCGGGATCTTCGGACCACATAATGGATAAGCACATGGACCAAACCTTCTGGCTACGGGAAAAGAAATGGGCGTGAGACTCGGGGCGTCGCTGTTTTCGTCCGATTAGATTTTTTCCCCCCAAGTAGTAGTTAATTATAGACTTTGACAATGCAACAAGTATCGAACTGGGGACTAATAGAAAACAATGGAAATTGGGAGTGTTGATGGGATTTAAGCGCCCCCTCGAAGTCATTTGTTCAGGCCTACCGAAGTGTTGTATCGCTTTTGACTGTTTGCCACAAAAGGTCTCACTATCAGCTGCACACAAACAATCTGAAAAATAAAAACTCGAAAAGCTATTAAACGTTGACGATGAACATAACCAAATATGCATATGTATTTTACGTGCACATTGCATTTTACAAATAAATCTAAAGGATTAAAGTTTTGAGGATCGTTTCCATTAAAACGCGCGTGCTGCTCGGTCATTAAAGGGAATATATCGATTGATTAACAGTTCTGCAACTTGTTTACTTATTAAAACAACAACGCAAGCAAACATCTTAGTGTCATTTATTGCTGAGCACGTACGTTTTTGCCGTTTCTATGTTTTTGAGCAATTGACATGCGGCCGAAAGTGTAATTTGTACTGTAACGTTATGGGCCGATTGGGAATAGATGTTTTCTCTCGTGTGTTAAAAATGCGTTTAAAGAGTTGAGTGTTAGTATGAAGTATCGTTGACTTCCGTCAGCTGAGGATGTTTACTTAGACCAGCCCCACGCTGCCGATCGCCAGCTGCTTCTCGGCCACCTGTGTTTACTTTAACGACCCGTTTGGTGATCGTTTTTATCCTTTTTAAAGCGACTACCCTAATTTTAAGAAATATATTAATATAGTTTTGAGATCTTCGTGGTTGACCAAAAAGCATTTTTTAATTTATTGGCAGCCTTTTATATTGACGGCTTTGCAGAAATAAAGTAGGATAATTCAATTACTTTTGTTGACAGACTGAGGTCCATGGATACACACACAAAAAAGGACGGACAAAAACTGGACAGTTGTCAGATGGATACAGCTGAACATGCGCTGTTGTAATTATTGCAACGATGTCGGTTAATTGGAGCCTGATTAGTAATTATTTTGTCTCGTAGGCTCTAATTCAGATTAGTAATGTAGATTTAAGATTTATCAGGTGGCCGGAGCTAATTGTAGTCAGGCCAAATGCTGCATTAACTTTCCTAACCACTCTGATCGCCACTTTTGCTCTTAGCGTTGGCTACAAGAGGTTTAATAGTACGTGGTCGTGTGACTTAAGCTCTTTTGAGAATTCGACAAAGGGAATGGAAAATAGGATTACCGGTTTGGTGATTTTGATTATTTATTCATTACTACTTGGACGGTGTCTCCCGAACCCTGGTTATGGCACCCCGCGGTTTCTTCTGAATTGTCCTCCGTCCTTGCTGAATTTTACTGCCTGTTATTCATTGAAATCACTAAATGGAGACTTAGAACGAGTTGTTACAGCAAACAGATCCCTAACAACCAGTCTCACAAGGATGCAAGGAGTCGAGTCGAGGTCACACTAGTGTTTTTTTGGCAGTCCTGTTCTTGTGCCCCTCGAAGCCAGTCAAGCATCTTCGCATGTCAGTCTCTGTCGCATTTCTGTCTAGACATTCCTGACTAATTTGAGAAGTTCTCTGCAAACAGGTCAATGGAGGTTTAATGGTCTTAAGTGGTCAGTAGCCCACTTAAGGGATATATAGTTGATCTTTTCTCGGAGATGGCTTGTTGAGGACTTTCTCGAGCATTAGTGATGTTTCCAAGTTGCGTAGCCTCAGGTGGTGGTGTTAGTCTGCTGAAGTATGCTAGTTTGGGGAAGATTGTGGTTGGACCAAGGCCGATCAGGTGTTGGGTGTCACTGTGGGATTTCTGCATGTTCAGTCACTATATGACTGACATAGCCCTGGAAGGTGGTTGACATATAGAAAAGATGCTGCCGATTGCCAGGATAATGTCTACATCCTTGGCAGAAAGTTCAGCATGTTAATTGTGGCCCTTAGTGTTATTTACTGCCGATAGCTCTGATATTTGCCAGTATCTTTCAGGGACCGCCTCTCCCCTCCCTCATTAATTGCTTCAGTGGGCGTGTGACTACATGATTTATGAATTCACCTGTTGGCCTGCCTTGGCCAAGGGCAATTACCGGTGCCTGTTTATGCCAGGAAGGATGCACCGAGTCCTCAATCGCCGAGCTGCACTGCCCGACATCTATTTGGCGAGTGTGAAACGCTGCTCTGTGGTCAGAGGACAAGTTGGACTGGCACGTGTCCAGGCGCCAGAAGCCTTAGAGTGCCTCACTACTCTTTCCGAGAGTATTTTCGTTTCGACACTGACTGGGTAGACAGAAGCGGTTGTCTGCCTACAGTACTATTGAATTGCCTCAAAAGGTTCCAAGGGGTATGCTAATGTGACCAAACATGTGAGTGCCGCCCGGCCCAAGATCTGGAGAACAAACGCCACGGGCGATCTCTCGACATTCCCGTCACGGAAAACACCGGAACGCAGGCGGTTCTGCTCCTGCTGTGTCTTTTGTTCGGGAGGTGGTAGGAAAGCAGGTTGTGGTGGCGGACGGTTCTGAACGATTTTGAAGCATGTTGGAGAAACACGATGAAGAGCACGACTCCACAGTAATGCTAATGGAGGAGGTGTCCCGTGGTGGGATTTTGTTTACTCCGATCACTGTTGAATATGAACATGCTAGCTAAACGCGTTCGAGGTCTCCCTTTGTGAAATCTCGTCCTTGATGCACTTAAATGAACTGCGATCCCCACGCGTTGGCACCCAGCCAAAGATAACCAAGGTCTTAGTGTTGCCTGTATAGTGTGGGGGAAATTGGAAAAGATCAGTGCAGCCGGGAAGTCGATCATGTCTCCTGTGCGATTTGCAAATGCCACTGTATTTATTCTTATTAGAATAAATTTGCAAAACAAATACCCTTGTAGCCCATGTCGTTTCTGAAAGTCCTGGCATGCCTTCCCTGCTCTTGATCTGTAGCATAATGCCAGATTAAACATGGAGTTTATTCTTGTAAAATGTCACATTTCCTGTTCATTTGCTTTTTTGCATATCTCCATTTAGCATGTTACAAGGCAAATGCCATGCTTTTAATTTTTCAGCTGGTTTGATTGCCCAGTTTGTGTCAGGCTTATCACAGCTTTTCTGTGGTCGTGTCAAGGTTTGCACCAGCGTGTCACTATGACTTCCTTTATTACCAGCATTTAGTTTAATTTCCATTTAGGGCCAAATATATCCTGCACAAATAAGAGGAAATATTAGAACTTAAAGTGTGAAGTATTTATTACTGTATTTTTTCTATTAATATTATTCGGAGAATAAATTAAGTGTTTGATATTAAAGTCCCCTAGTACATCCCAAGCTTAGAAGAAGATATTCAGATAATTGCTGTGCCTTTAGTGACACCAACGGTAACTAAAGACAGTGATTGATGGCCCACCGTGGTTTAAACTTTCCGCCCACACGACAACAGTGGATGGATTGTAGTGGAGTGGTCACCAAGGCCTCGATAATTTGTGATGAGTACAGGGGAAACACGGGTTTGGTTGCCGCCTTATCCAGGAGATATTTACCGACCAACACAGGGCTTGTTGAGTATGATCCAATAGATTGAAATCACAATGGTGTGAGAATCTTTGGGAGTGCTGACTCTTTGGTTGCGCTTTTGGCTGTTTATTACAGTCGGCCGTTGCTAGTTGGCCCATGACCCGGGCTTGAGCTGGTGTTTAAACGCCAGCGTGACTCTGACTCTTTACAAATTGGGCATAATGTGTGGTTTGTGGCTTCACAACGTGCGCAGTGCAGATTGAGGGCAGCACTGGAGTCCATTTAAGTGGATGAAAGAAATTCATAAGATCATAGGTTTTGTGGGTTGGGGGTGTATTAAAATAGAACTTTAAAATGATTTTTTACATTATCTTGTCAGTTACAGGACGTGCTGTCTGGGTCCGTTAAGCTGAAGCTAATAGTGAACCCAAGTCTAGTCATGATTTAAAACTGGGGGAAAAAAAGGCCCTGATCTCATTGACTTCTGTCCTTGAAAATGAATCTGTGTTCTACGCTTCGATCTCCCTGTGCTGGGTATAATATAAATGTATTCACATTCAACTTGAACACATTTTAATATAGAAGCAAGGTAGTATAGATTTTCATTTTCCCTTGGATTTGTAGTGGATATGACCCTGAACCCTGCTCCCAGAGCCATAAATCATTTTGCACCCCCCCCCCATGCAATGTGAAGTCTTATTTCTGGTCCCTCGTAGTTACAAGTCACAATCCCTTAAGACAAACACAGGAACCATAGGTGACATTTTAAATATGCAGGAATTCTATTCCTGTGGGCAAAAAAATTAGTTTGAAGTGACTTATTCTGCCGTACATATGAGAACAGGGTTTTTTTTTTAAAAAGTAAAACCTTGGAAAGGAGGATAAGCTGAGGTTGGCGTTAAATAGGCCCTTTTGAGAGACCGGCATATCTTTAAACCGTGGTCTGGTTGCCATGGTGCCGGTGGCTGCTGCTTTTCCATGGAAGGCAAACGGAGATGTGATAGTATTGGGGATTGGATCTGATGCCATGCTGAGTTACTCCTGGATTGGTCGTTTGGATGTCTGTGCCATCTTCAGTTGTTGGCATTGTCATTCCTGGGTGGAGTTTAGGGTTATAACTTGTACTTGGAAGCCATTATTAAGAGACTTTTCTTCTGCATCTTCTAGTAGAATCATCCACACAGGAGCAAATATTATGGATGCTACCTTGATACCTATGGTCTCCTGATTTGCAGCTGTTAAGTTTAAATACTTTATGTTCCCGGTAATTGAGTTTTAGTCTAAACTAGTTAATGAGGTGAATATTGTATTAACTTGGGAATTAGGAGAGGTGTTTCTAGGATGTTCATCAGTGCTGATTAGCTCTGTAAGTCGCTCTTGCTTGGTGATGAGATTCGACACAAATCGCAGGCATCTCCATCCAGTATATCAGTTTTTCATCTTTCTTTGTTTCCCTAACTGCGCTTTTAAAATTTGTCACAGAACTTAAAAATCAAAATGAAATGTAAAGGCAGATTTTAGTATATACAGAATGTGCACCATCATGTCAAATGGCCATACCATGCGACTTCAGATCAATCAGAGATTAAGACACTGTTAGAGTTCATGTAGTAATATATGGTAGTTAAGGTTTTTTTTTTGCTTGCTGGCTTTATAAATTTGGGCAGACAGTGTTTGCATCAGTTGTCTGCATGGAGGGTGGGTGGGGATCGATCTTTGCCTCCAGTGAGTCTAGAATATCATATGATCTGTTTAATGAATCACATTTGTACGCTAGTGTACACATCCCCTCCCCCTGGGGGGGAATTATTCATTTTCACCAGATGACCCATAGATTTGTCATTGAAGTTTTTTTTTTTTTTTTTTTTGTTCCCTAGCCTGGACAGAATCCTCTCCTTTTCCCAGAAACACTGACAGCTCAGCCCAAGCAATAGAGATGAAGCTGATCAGACAATTACGTCCACAGGCTTGAATGCCATATGGAAGCTACGGCTTAGATTACAGCCTGTGATTTTCTGCTTGGGTTGTCTAAGCTCCTTTTACCCGATGGTCGCGCCTGTTTTTTAGGTGGAATCTGCAAAGATTTAACTCAGGGTTTGTACTTATTGGCCTCCCTTTTATAATTGATATGCCTTGCAAGCTCAGACTATAATGCACCTGACCTTTCCAGGTGTTAAGGTAGCTGTGCTAATAAGCAATACGGAATTAGTATTGTTCTTAAATTGCTTTGTTTGTGGAATATGAGACAAAATTGGAATGCTTAGATCACTTTTATAGGGAAGTTTGAGCAAACATTTTACATTGGAAGATTTTTCTGAAATGTATCATTTTTTTGGCTAATTATGGGAGCATATGGGGGTTTTCCCTTGCTTTCAGTCTCACAAAGGGACACTATACAGAAGGATGTCAATTTCAGATCCTGAATATTGATATTGTCCCTTTTATTCTCTGGTTTCATTTCCCGTCCCATCTTGCTTGCCTTAAAATGGAAAATTAATAGCTTCTCCCAATGGCACAAAGACAGAACATTAAACCTTTTTAAATGAGTCTTTAAACACTTTGGAAATATGAACATGCAGAGCCTCACTGGTAATTGTCATTCCTTCATAGTTGGAAGATGGATGCAATTGCATTTTTTGTGACCGTATATACAGTATTGCTCACAATGGATATTTTGGTGCTTGCTTGTTGTATTAGAAACGCACAGAGCTGTGCCCTGGAGAATGATTGCTTTTGAGAATTGTCCCCCACTTTCCCAGATCTGTAACTTGGCAAGCGTGCGCACTTCCTTTTGTGCGGTTCAGAGGTGATGGGATCCTTCTTCTTTTAGTAGCGAGGGTAACGCCCCTCTGTGGTTAGCAGGGCTCGCGCTCGGGGGCAGCCAGCTGGCATTCTGGGACGGGTGCCAACCCTGGCGGACTGGGTACTGCGCAGGGATGTCCCTCAGGTGTGTTACGGGCGGTCGGTGGCTCTCTCTCTCTCGGGGGGGGGGGGGGGGGGG
>JABFEB020000001.1:45973412-45985679 GCA_019775895.2 Stomatorhinus ivindoensis | reverse complement strand
TCCTTGAGTTGATGGATGATGAATAGATAGAACTAACTTGGAATTTACTTACTATATAAACAGGGATTGTCTAAGAATAGCTTGCACTTTGTGACAGGTGGATCATGTCTGTCTCAAGCCCAGTGTTTGTTTATATAGAAATGCATGATGGACTGGAGGCTAAACTACTGAGAAGGCCCTTGGGTTTGACCAGGACAGCTCTCTCTGCTGGACTGAGCTCGCTGCCAAGCGACAGCTTTTCTGTCGTGACGAGCTTGTCAAGCTCCTCTAATGAGGTCGGATCGATGCTCTTGGTCGGCGTAGCTGCCCAAAGTGGAACACCGTGTCGCACAAGGTTTTTGGCGTGCAAAAGTCACACTCAGAATTGCTCCGTGATGGCACCGTGGGAGCACTAACACCAGACAAGGTGGGGGTGTAATCATGCACCTGATGCGTTAGTGTATGCCATAATATGCTGCGGTTATCCAGGTAAAATGGGGATGGAAAGAGAGAGAGAGAGAGAGAGAGAGAGAGACAGAGAGAGAGAGCAGGTTTGGAAGTAATGTGAAAGCACACAAGGTGTGGGTCATTCAGGAAATTTTTAAGGAGTTTGCACAATAAACACAATTCTTATGAACATACGGCTAGTTCAGTCTCTGGCAATATCCTTAATAAAATATGATTACTGGATCCTAGCTGTTATATTAGCAGAATTAATTCAAACTCGGGAAGTCAGATCTGCTATAAGCAGATGTCCAAAGTCCTCTATTCGAATCATGGAGACCACCGAGAATAAGCGACTCAGGAGCAGAAGCAGCAGCCAGCAAAATATTAATTGAAGTTTCCTGATTTCTTAGGCACATGGCGTTTTAGAGGGAGGATAAAAATAAAAATGCCATAAAGCGTGGCAGCCACGGCCTCAGAAAAGGCAGCTCCGGAAAGGTCCCGGGCCTGTTTACTGGGGCATTGTCAGGTGACGTGGTAATGCAGAACCGCAATTTACAGCGACCTGAATATGAGGAACGGATGAATATTTCATAGCTGTTTTGAGAGCTTGGTTACCAGCCAGCAGATAAGTGGTACTGAGTGTACAAAGTAAAATGAACTAACATAAGGCTGCAAATGTCCTGCTCAGATCAGCTTTACCGTTACATTTCCATTCTAGTTTGTCTTCACTTATTTGTGCACATAATATTTGGCTTTGCAAAAAACCTATCTAGCTGTAAAGAATGATAGAAAAGAAAAAATATATACATTTTTTTGGGGGGGACGGGGGTCAGCATATCCCAGCATGCTCATGGGCTATTGTAAATAGCCCTTGTTATAGTGTTGGTGTTATGCTTGCATTTCCCTATTGTCACGCATGTGTTTGCCCGTGTCTAATGTGCACCCTGTTCGATCCTTGCATGTCCTTTGCATTGTATAAATTTCCCACCGTGCGTGTACTTGATTTGCACATATATTGATACATAGCCAGATGCACCTTTCTATATTGTAATCTGTATTCAAGCCTTCATGTCTATGGCTGAAATTTTCAAAGGGATGTGGTTTTTTAGAACGATTTTAGATGGGAGCTGAAATGTGTGTATTATACTTCAGGAGACAGCAGATGTCTAATACAGACTTTCATATCTCTCAGTGGTCTTGCAGGCAGTATGACAGACCTCTGAACTGGAAATATCCAGTTAAAGGCACCTTGCTTTTAAACTTTAAAAAAGATGCATAACCTGCTTAAATATGTCTCCTAAATTGTATTTATCCTCAACCCAACACCAAAGGATTATCTATATCAGTTAAAAATAAATCACTTCTGCATTTATATAGTGTTGTGTTCTTTATTGCATTAAATTTTCGGATTTATCATTCAATTACTGGTACGTCAGCACAATTTGTAACCTAGCAATGGTTTATAACTGCGTGCAATTAACACCTTCTGTAAGTGCTTAAAAATTTGGAAAGACTGCTGGGTCCAAGTGAGGCAGCCCTAGGGGGATGAATAATTTAATCTGCTGAAATTGTAGATCATACCTTTACTGGTGTATCTTGGCATGCTCTGCAGCACGTGTGTGTGTGGGGGGGGGGGGGGGTATGGTTTCATCAGAACAATTGTCCACCTGCAGCTTAGCACAGGCACCACAATAGAGAGGACTGTTGGGTGTGTGCAAAATATTTGTGGATTTTCAACACAGAGGGATTGTAGTGAAGCGTTTCTGTGACATTCAGTGGAGGTGCAGGAAGTGGAGCTTTGGTTTAGATTGAATCAGCAGGATGTTCATGATCCTGACTTGAACACATGCATTGGACTATTATTGTGCAATTAACAGTTGTTCATGCATGTTTTATTTATTATAACTTAATAATAAATGGAGCGCATAAAATGTCATAGCATAAAATTTTTGTTTGGGCTACAATAAAACGGCGTGTATTGTAATATGTCCCACCTCTCAGCTGCAACATCAGAGATGTGTCAGAAGCCGAAGGTGCGTCGACGAGCAGCTGGCTCTCTCGGATATAGAGTCTCTTCCGCTAAAGGTGTGGCACTTTGTGGCACTCGTGCTCCCAGTCTCCCACAGCACGTGTCCTGCCTGTGCTCCTCCATTTGGGTCCCCGAGGCCCATCTGTAAACTTAGGCTTTGCGGCGCTAAAACACGAAGAGAAAATTCACAGAGTGCTTGATCCTACATCGCCTCGGACCTTGATATATGGCCAAAATGATTCTCTACATTTAAACACAACGTGTGGTTATTTGCTGTGCAACAATAAAAGCTTGTAACTTAAATATTTACCCACAAACAAATGTGCGATTCTCACCAGCTTCAGCCAACACGCAGAAGTGTTTCTGTACCTCAGGCAGCTGTGATCTGTTTTGTCTTTCAGCACAAGTTCAGCCTGAATAAGAGATGAGTATTTGTTCGCACCCCTGTCAGCACCACATGTATTCATATATCATGTGAGGCACAAGTTCAGGATTGTCATTAAATTGGTAGCTGCACCTCCAGGATCGTTCTTCTAATGATAGTGTGGAGGACTGGCCACAGCTACAGGGATTTAAGCCCAATTTCAGCTAAACTGTAACTGGTCACCCAAAAGTAGGTTATTCAAGTAAATGAATGAACACTACAGCCATCCAAGGTGCCTCACATGCGAGCAGGTTAAACTGGAAAAAAAATCACCAGACTCACTGTCGGTATCAGAGGTTCTCAGATTCCCAAACCCACCTCCAAAGCACCTGACATGCGGCAGAACAAAACCCGTCTTGCACGTAACGCGAGTTGCCGACATCTCTTACAGGAGACCCCACCGATGGATCAATCTGGGTCACGCTCCCACCTTTACCGCAATGAAGGATCATATTTAATTTCAAGCAATTACTATTGTTTTCTTAGCCCAAAGGAGCATTGATTTATTGACCTGCGCTCCCTTGAAAAAGTTGTTGTGACTCACACACCAGACGCTGACCACGTCCTGGTTTTATGTCTACATTTTATTCACGGGCAACGATAGGCCCATTTTAGAGGAGCTTTAGTCCGTCTGAAATGCTCTTCAGTCCCCCCGTTGTAAATGTACACTATTAAGTTTAGATGCTGTGTTCTCGTTAACTTTCATTTAAATGAGCTTACCCCCCTTTGCCATAAATCTCTAGTGACACTCCTGATCTTATTTATAGCAGAACATGGAGGTAAATACCATGAGTCTAAAGAAACAATAGGAGCTAAAACGGAAGCTGTCCCGTGGTTTGTGGCATGTTTATGCTCAGCTATGGGGACACTGGGCGTCTCGGGGGAGAACCTGCCTCACTCTTTACCTGACCTACCTGCAGTACCCACGGAACATTCCTGCAGCTCACTCCACATTCACTCCACTCAAGGTCTGCTCTCATTTCCCATTACCAGATTGGTTCCTAAATAAATCTAAAAATCCCATAAATGACCCCATATATTAGATTAAGCATCTGCTTTCAAATAAAATGGAGTCTGTTGACTTAATCCTGATGGTACTACGACATATTTGGACGAAGAAAAACGCGATCGGAAAGTAATGTGTTTACAGCTAAAGAGATTCCATCTTGCAATCTTATTTAGGGTTTTTAAAAATCATCTTAATGGAATGCAGAAGAGATTCTCCAAGGCAAGCTACATCCCGCTCCAGAGAAAACTTCTCCCCAAACACATCATTGTCTCAGTAATTCAATAGCACGCATAGTTATCCAAGCTGCCTTTGTCCCCGATTAATTCCGGAATGTTTGTGCTGTAAACATGCCCCCGTGCTGCTGTCACAAGCTTGCCTCACCTGGAGGTTTGGATCTACGGTTACTTTTCATTACACTGATGCTGCCACAAGGCCTTTAGTCAGAACTTAGAAGGACCTTGATTACTAGTAGGTAGGACGGTTTCCATATACCTGCAGTAGGTAATACAGATGCTGTGTTGAAGGCCTGAATTAAGGATCCTTAAATTATATAGTTCAGTGGTTCCCAGACTGGGGGTGCAGAGATATTGCGGAGGGGTGCACCGATGGGATAGCCTCAGGAACATGTGCTATCCTAAAATAATCTCTTCACAGACTGGACGATTAAACAAATAAAGCAGCGCACCATTACAGTAAGTAAAAATAAATACACCACTAACGTGTACTATTAGAGCATTTATGTAATTTATTAAAACTTTATTTTACCCGGTAAATTAGCTGAAAACCAATTCTCAGTGCTTTACGTGATATTCGGGAGAAATAGCAGATAACGCATCGGAACTTCCTGGGATGCAAACGTCATACAAACGTCACGTTCTTCAGCCAATAAGGGCAAAGTTGTGTGTCGTCACGGAGGCTGTTCCAGTTTGTTCAGCCGGCTGAGAGGTGCTGCACAATCTGTCTTAAGTCGTCTTGCTCCTGCAAGTTTTTTGTACCATGTGACATGGTGACGCGGGACAAAAAAAATCTTCTACATTAATCAATTAATCAGTTAATGGGTATGATTTAGTGTTGTTTTGCGCTATAGTATAGGCTGAAAACTGTGGTTGTCATAAAAAAAATGCATTAATTGTAAAACAAGCTTTAATTTGTGTACGCCAATTCCAAAGGGAATGTTAAATCTGTATAATAATTTCAAACTTATGCTGGACTATTATTTTTAATTGATTGTTCTTTTTTCTACCACAGTGGTGAAATTGCACCATTTGTATTTTGTAATTGCATTTGTTCCACTCAATTATAAAAGGGAGTTGTATTTCAAATAAAGTTTGAATCTGAACCTGTGTAGTTTGAATGGGGGGGGCTCAATAATGCTCCTATCGAGAAAAGGGGGCCCTGCAGAGAAAGTTTAGGAACCACTGTTATAGTTTAACTTCTGAGGGACCGTGGGAGACCTTGGGATTCCTACATGGGTATTCAAATAGAATACTAAAAACCTAAGTGTGCTTTGACAAAGGTTTGGATTCCTGTCTTTAATAATTAACCGCGTTACTTCACCTTTACACTACTTTGACGCTCTTCCTAAGTAGTCGTCTTTGCTAAAACTGAATATGGAGTGCGCCGGATGCAGTGGAACGTCCTCAGTCTTCACTAAACGCAGCCTCCACCAGAGATGGATGCCATTGAAAGCCACTCAATGAATCATGACCGTTGGAAGTTTCAGTACAGGATGCGTGTGGTCGATTTGTTGCGACTGAGCTGGACAGACTGCAAAACGTGAAATCTTGAAATGGTTGGAGTTTCTATATGTGCTATATAAGATACTCCTTGGCCAAGTGGGGGACCTAATTCGCATGTTACCCATTAGATACGCTACATTGGAAGAAGAGGGACTCAGGAAACTGCAGCGATCACCTCTGCATCAGTGCCACGCAGATTCGCTTACAGGTTCGGTACCACATCTGAACTATTTACCTCTTCTTGTAAACCGATAACAGCTAGCAGCAATCTAGGCTTCGTAGTTAGGTGAAACTCTACTTGCAAGAATTATAAATAATTTTGGGAGACTTGGAAATCAGGCCAGCATCTCATCTTGGAAACCCACCACCTTTGGTTGTAATTATTCCTACTGTCAGTTTTATTATTTATGTTCAAAATCAATCACATGCAAGTAGTTATATATTATTTTCTTTTCTCAAGACACCATTTATATGGGAAAAAGAAAACTTTGGTGATAGCATATGAAAAGGATCAGAACATTACATTTGCATGTAAATTCAAATATGGAACAAGGCTACGTGAAGGTGACAAGAAAAGCAGCTCCTTTAAAAGCAGCAGAAATAGAGGATCTTGCTTTGAGGTTGTAGTTTGTGGTTTTCTAAGGACAAGGTGGAAAATGACCCATTGGTGGATAAGAATTCACCTGTTAGCTTCAACATCACGAAATTACTCAGTATACTTTGTGAAAATAGACGGTGCTGTCCGCAGGGTTCTGCCCAGACGGCGCGGATTTAATAATATTTGTAAAACACCCTTCAAATGCTGTGGTAGCACAATGCTCCCTGTGCTGATAAGGAGATAGTGGACAGAACATTTTCCACCAGGTTCTCCAGACGCTGAAACTGGCAGCCATTAATCACTTGCTGAAAATGTGTTGACTCTATGCGCTAAATGAAGCACTCCACTGTCGTTACTGCGTCAGTCACTAATGCAGAGGTGGAATCATGAGACTTTCCACAACTTACTTATGAATCGGTACAGAGGGGATGAAGGGAGTTTGATAAGCAGCAATTAGCAGATTTGCACATGGAATAACAAAAGATCCTGGCTTGAATACAAGTGTAAATGCTCATCTTGGAAAAAAATTAACTATAATTAAGACTTTTCCAGCAAAAATTTTATGCTTTTGTGATACTTCATTTATAGGAATGACTCGGTCTTGACATATACCATCTTATTCTCCTCTGAGAGCAAAGTCTGAAGTCAAACTGGAAGGTCAGCCATTTTTCTGGCACGCCTGGAGCGATTTTTTTGGTTAAGGGCCTTGCTCAAGGGCTCAACGGCGAGAGGATTACACAGCTGCCAACAGGATTCGAAGCCAGCGACCTTCCTCACATACATCACTCCGTCCCCCGAATAACAGACACACCACTCTGGATTTAGAATTGCATGAATTTAAATAATTAACAGTTGCAGGCTAAATCAGAATTGATTACACTATATTCTCTGTTTTACTTACAGTGTCTGTAATAATAATACTTAGTAGATGATATAAATAATAATTAATAATACGGTCTTCTCATGCTGTTTTGCTTGGTTCTTTCTTCAGTTTCCTGTTGGACTGCAGTGTGTGTGTGTGTATGCGTGTTTATTGGAGAGCTTAAGAACATCTTCTCACTTGGTTTTGCCAAAGGGTGTTTAATACACATGTGATGCTGGAGTTTGAGACAGCTGGGAATTACTGGACAGCTAGCTGGAGGACAGCTGGTCCAGGGGTCGCCTGGACTCTGGATTCTGACAGCCGTGTCTCCTGGGAAGAGCATTTTACACCGGATTATACACTGGGCTTAATACTAATACTAATACTTAATACTAATCTTAACCACAACATAACAAGTCTACATATACTTTTCTCAAGGTAACCAACGTGTCATATATTCAGGAGCTACACATCAACGTCTAATAAAGCAAGAACTTAATAAGAACGGAACGTAAATTCCAGGCCCGAACATCCATTCTGAACAGAGTTACATAAGGCACGAGGCATTACTCTTCTTTCACATTCACTAAATAGATATAGCTTCTCGGTAAATTTCTGCAACTTCATCCACAGCAAATTATTTTATCCGTATTCTAAGAACTCAAACGATTTTCCAGGTAATGACAAAAATTGGTGGTAGCACTTGGACATTCTGATGAGCTAAACCCACGTTAAACTAAACAGGAACAGACGTGCCGTGAACTACAAACATCCTTAAGCAAAGCTGTCTCCGGTCACCTTGTGATAGACATGTGGGACCTAGATCCGCTGCACGGTGTCAACGTGACACTGCCCGATACCAGCTAATTAAACATGAATGACAGACGCTCTGCTCCTCTTTTGTTCCACAATACAACTAATAAAATATGGATGAACCAAGGGGAGAACCAGCAGATACTAGAACAACTCACCAGAGGGTAAGTAAGACACACCTCAGTTAAACAGTGGGTTTTTTCTTTACTTACAAGATAAGATAGAACTTTATTAATACCTCTCAGGGGAAATTTCTTTATTCAGTATCATACAATGGATATAATATATCAAAGGATATTTTAACTGGAGATAAATACAACAATGAATGACAAGTGGACAGTAAATGTCTAAAGGAAAAAAAACCAGTAATAAAATTAAACTGTATTCAAAAAGAAAGAACTGTAAATACAGTTCGAATAACATACAAGTACCTGTCATTATTGACGCCCACCCCAAATGAATCGCAGCACTTTTTAAACATTACATGCGTGTTTAATACTGAAGACCATGACATGGCCTGAGATACGTATGGTTGAAGAGCGAGCGACTGCCACTAAGGTATCCTAAATGTGACTGTGTTTCCATAAGGCTACATTCCAGTGCCCACGGGATTGATGTCTGTGTACATTTTAAGACCTTTCGCATATCTCTGTTTAAAATACTGAAGTACATGGGGCTACCACTCTCCATTCCTCCAGCTTCTGTCCTTTTTCCATTTACGACATTGCGAGACACAGCTGCCTCTTATGAACAAACATAAACAAACAAGTAGCTGTAAAAAAAAACTAGGACTTTCAGTCAAAAGGAATGTTTACCTCCAAAAGTCACCATCACAAATCTTATAAGTTCCCAAAATCCACATATAATTAAGCTGTGAGCTCATTTCTGAGGCAGCTGATGCTCATTCATGACTGAGTATGGCTACATATCCTCTTGCGACAGGGCAGGGAACAATTTCGCGATGAGTATTTCGTTAACCTCTATATGTTTGATTATGTGCATTTCACATATATTCCCACGATGCACTGGTGTGGAGAATTCAGCCGCATGTCCTGCTGACCTAGCTGTAATTGTTTGTTATTCAAAATGATCATTTTCAAAATTTTCCAAGTACAAACACCACTTTTGAAAAGAGTGGTGATGGAGGAAAAGATGAGGAAGTTTCTGATAGATATATACTCTGCTAACAATTCTTTATTCTGGGAATGTTTGCCAGGCGTTACGATTAAGGCACGGAAACGTTCAGTGTCAAGAATTCCTGAAGTTCCCAGAACATTATTCCACTACTACAACTAGGAATAATAAAATATATCCCCATAAAGGACATGGAAGAATGGAGTGTAACATTGTCCCTTGAAACACCAAAGGTCAGGGGTTCGAGGGGGGGGCATGTTTGCAGTGTATGTGTTTGGCGCTTTTATAATATTTTATTATAAAATGGTATTTGTCAACATTAATTGCTTTAAAAGGATGCTTGGGTAATGAAATTATCGTGGTGACACTGACAGAACCTTTGTTTAAATGTAAATAGCATGCCATTAACATTACAGTAAGAAGATAAATGTTCAGTAAATAGCATGGCATTAACATTACAGTAAGAATTCTCTCATACAGAAGCTTTCAGAAGACCCACGCATAATGTTCAGTAAGGTTCTGGTAGCTGGAAACATATACACATGTAGAGAATGAAACTGAAAAAGAATTATAATCTGTTATTCAAGCACAGCAAAGCGTCATCAAAATTTCACAGTCATCATATATAAATCTTAATAACTACAAAGTTTGCTTGAAAGTTTGTGGAAACTCCTGACCCCGGACTTTGGAGAGATAAGCTTCTTGCAAATTGTTTGTATCCAAATTATGTCCGTCTTCAAAGATGAGGATGAAATTGTTGTTCCAAGTCCTTATATATTTTTCTTATAAATGAAGCATCTGTAGAATGTAATGCTTCCTGGTATTTTGTGTTTCCTGCTAAAATTGTCCCAAGGGGGATTAATACGGTTTACACTTGTTGCTGTTATTGTTGTGTAAAAAAACAATCTACATACATTCAAGCTAATCATGTATATTGGGGAAGTCATTGTTGGTAGGATCTGGGCAAAAATGAATGAGACACGTTTTCTCGTTCCTAGTCTGGCTCAGCAAAGGGAATGCGTGGGGAGGGAGACCGAACTCAGAGAGACCGAACTCAGCTGATGACTCTGCCTGCAGGCTGCAATCAGGGTCAGTGTGTCCAAGTTTCCTCCTGAGTCTGCAACCATTCGGCACAGAGACGGCTCTGTCCGAAACCGCTGTGCTGTAATTGGCTCCCCGACTGTGCTCCCCCAGGGCCCCCGAGGGCCAAAATGTGGCCTCCTGGTGCCCATATAATCCCAGTGGAATGGCGCTGATCAGTACTGTAACTGGGATTCCGTGGATCGCATGAGTGATGAATCAATGAATATGAAGTCGAGTCTATGATCAGTGGGTTGCATTAACGTCTAGATTCAGAGAAGACTGCCAAAGTCTAAAAAGACGTTCCTTTTAAATGACAATCTTTGGAAATAAATAAATACATAGCTGGATATAATTCTGTGGCTGCAAAATGAATTTGACTACATTTAACTACAGAAAAAGTTGTCTTAATATTTTATCAGGCATGGATTAAAACTAGACGTCAAGCTCAGCATTTAATAACCCATGTGCAGCATATTGGTTTTGGAGGCCTTGACCCAAATGAAAATGCTCTAATGAGATTATCTTAGGTGTGACTTTTCTTCTCTGGTTAAGTTCTGTAAAGGGTGTAATTATTGCACCTACAGTGAGGTTAATAAGTATTTGATCACTCTGTGATTTTGCAAGTTCTCTTACTTAGAAATCATGCAGGGGTCTACAATTATCAGCATAGATGAATTTCCACTGTGAGAGACAGAATCTAAAAAGAAAAATCCGGAAATCACATTCTATGATTTTTTAACAATTTATTTGCGAATTACTGTGTCAAATAAGTATTTAATCACTTGAGTCAAAAAAAATTATATTTGGTACAGAAGCGATATGTCTCATACCCATTAGTATGTCAGATATCTTTAGAAACAACAAGTTCAGAAACAACATCAAATAGACGTGATCATGCTTTATACAACTTGAAAAAAGAGAGTTTGCTCAGGTGCCCTGAATGTTTTCAATTCCCTATATCAATCGGGAGAAATTCTGGAGCCATGTGTATCTGAAGTTATACATATTTATGCTAAGTATGGCTGCTGCCTTCATTTGGTGAAATGTTCCATTTGGCAAACGTTTCGGGAGTAATAAGTCAGATTGATTCTGTGCTCCAGGACACATTTATGAAGCAATAAAATACATTAAGAGCTGGAGACACAAGGCTGTTTTATGCTGATATCGCTTAATGGCTGTGTTTCCTAGGGAGATAATTCCTCATAATAATTATGAGGGGAAGTTTAACCAGGCCGGAGTTTTAAAGGTGTCCTGAGTGCTATCTACGAATGTTACAGTTCATAAGGTGAGAATTAATGTTCTCAATAAGAAGAACATCTTTTGAGTTCTCGTGCTGTTCCACAGCTACCCGCCTGCGCCTCTTGTACCGCTTTTCTGGACTCAGCTGCTGGAGCTTGAAAAGTTATCAAGTTCATCTGCCTGGTGAACCACTGGTCCAGGAAGCAAGAATGCAGAAAATCAAGACTGTCAGAATTCAGCTAGATCTTCTCTTTGCTGAGTTTACCTGCACGTTTGGGGTGATGAGTGTTTTTGTCTGTGAAGGAAGTTAATGCAAGAGTTTCCAAAAAATGGAAAAGCTAATGAACAAAGATTATGTCCAGGGGAATATCTATCTGGGTATTGTCCATATCTGTTAGCTGTACAACCAGAGTTCCTACTTTGTAGACTTATACGTCATTTGTTCAGTCATGTCTTTACTAACACAGGGGGACAGAGGCATCGTCAACGGAAAATCCAACAGAGGCAGTCACTGCCGTTTCCAAGAAAGACGACTGTTCCACTCTGAAGCACAGAATCCAGAATAAAACTGCAGTAGGTCAAACCTGACAGGGAGTCACGCGATTACGGAAACAGGCCCGTCGTTTGCTGTGACTGAACTGCTTATTTGGAGAAATGATTCACCAGATTCAATTTCATTAAAACAAACAGGACACGTGTAGTAAATATCGTTTTTAGATTAAGACATTTTGTTAAGTGCATTTCAATTAAGTTTTTAAAGTGGGCTTACATTTTGGTATTTTAATGTTAAATGCAGCAGTAATTGTTATGAACTTAGCGAAAATGAACATCAGCTATACACACACACACACACACACACACACATATATTCTGTCTTTGGACAGAAATACCCATACTTTTCCATTGTTGGC